>JAHWFO010002284.1:3955517-3997335 GCA_023313115.1 Rhysida immarginata
GTAATAAATTTTTAAAAGTGTGAAGTTCTTTTGTAATCACCCTGTATTAACCAATTTTTTTTATAACATAGAAAAATGGCATTTAAAAATTAGCATGGGGTCTTCGCTTGTCTTGAAAATTTAAAGTTACCGAGCTGTCTTGATTTATTTCCTTTTAGTGATTTGATTCTTATTTTCTGAAATTTTATTTCTAAAACTATAGCCCAAAAATCTGTTCTTACTCTTTTGTTAGAAATTGCAATTTCAAATGTCAAAGGTATAACTCATATTTTATCTCAGTATCTATACGTGGAAAAGCAAAATACTTATTTTCGCTCTGGAATTCCTAATGGCCTTCAGAAAGTCTTAAATTCGTGATAAATGCGAGATAGTGTGCTGCCCTTGTGAACTCTTTAATGAAACCAATTCCACTTGAGAATCTGTAATAGTTCCCGAATTGACCCACATAACTATGAGGGGATAATGAATGACGAAAGCGCGTCAAAAAAAACGATAAAAATGGGATGAAATGAAGAATTCTTCCCTAAGGAAATAAGGGCGATTCAAGAGACTCTATTTGTCAGAGGAAATGGAAGTGAAGGTTGAACAGGGGAACGGTTTCGTGGATGGGATAGAGTAGATTCTTTCTTCTCCAGATTGACCTCTTGTTCCAAAGGGAAATGGTCCACGTGACAAACTATTCCCACAGGACTCGGAATTGATATACCCCTAGTGTCTCCAAGATTATCTGCCTCTGAAGTAACTCGATAGGTTTCGTTCCCTGGAGTCAAATGATACACATTCTATTAATTACCACATTAGTTGCGCCTATTTCTATTCATTTTCCGTTTCCTGGAGCTCATTGAATTCTTGACACCAGTCGCTGGAGAAGATCTCTACATAACTTTCATTCTCAGTGCTATTGACAGTCCCCTATTGTCCGTGGAAGAAGAGGGAAAAAAAGCTCACACGTCTCCTAGACCTATGGGAAATTCGATCTTCGATATCTCATTCCGTCGACCCGACGTTCTTCCTCGTTTTCGTGACTCTCCCATTGTTTGTGTTCCATGTGCATAGCCCAACACCATCTTTTTCATCTCTCTCTCTTCTCTTTTTTATTCAAAAGATATTTATGGATTCTCCCATCAATAAGGTTATACCGAAAGTTCTTCCATGCGCCTAAGGAAGCCCTGTTCGTTCAGCCTTTGTTAGACAATTGAATTACACTTGCTTGCAGACGGATACGACCCAGAATTCAATGCATCTTCACCCCCGAAGCGAAGTAGGATTCAGATCAAAATTTTATTCTCCATTTTTATTTTTTCTTTTCTCCATCGTAGTTTCTTCCTTGAAAGATTTTTTTCGTAAGACTTTATTGGGAAAAACAGATAAATTGATTCAATAATCTTCTCAAAAAGAAAAATTAAAAACACCAAGTATATATTATAGGATAAAACAAGTTTTGATTAATAATTATAAATATTAAAATGGGCCCAAAACGAAAGTGGGTCCATAAGTGAGTTTGTTTAAATTTTCCATATGCTTGAATGTGTATTTGGCGTATGTTTGGATACGTTTTGGAATAGGAATGGACACGTACAATTTTTTTTCCCTTTCTAGTGGGAAATGACCTATCAGTTTAAAATTATTAAATTTTAAACACATATGTTCCAATAAGTTTTAAAATGAAAGCTTTTTATTTTTGCTTCTCTCTATGTGAAAAATTTTATATTACCAGTTGGCTTTGTTGCTTTTATAAGACATTTCTTCACATATCTAGTAAAGACGATATTTAATTTTAAAAATTGAATTTAAGTTCCAGAAATTATTGCAGTGCAGCATTCTTTACAATGAATGAAAATTATCATCATTGGTTGAGGGCACAGCATGAATTAGATCTTAGCTTCTGAGCCTATTATGATACCATGGAATAACATCTTCATTACAAAATGCGAATGTATAGGCTACAAGGTTAGGTTTAACTGAAGTAACATAATTAATTATTGATTCACATGATACAGAGATTAAATTCAGTCTTGTAATTCTTAGTTCATTATTCGTAACTTTATAACAAAAACTGCTTACCATTAAATTATAAGCCCTCATGTTGCACTACCATCTTAAGCCATCTTTCTTCCAGTTCTTGGATCCCGTAACAAAATCAATTTTTGGAAAAACAGAGTGACTGGATAATTATAATACTAAAGTAGAAAACACAACCTCTTGTCCACATTATTTTTTAATGAACCGCATGCATATTTCGATTGTCCTTCCAGTCATCAATCGGCGGAATACAAGGAAAGGAGCAACAACAATCAGGTCGTTCCTTTCATTGATGACTGCAAGGGCAGTCGAAGTGCGCATACGGTTCATTAAAAATTAATTCGGACAAGAAATGGAGTTTTCTTCTTTACTAATATCAATTCTGTTCATCCCGGACTTCGCCTGTTCCTGGTCGCTGAAATGCCGCCCGCGAAGGATATTTATGGAAGAAATAATCACCCGACAGGTGATAGTTCCAGACTACAGGGTGTATCTGAACGGTCTGTATAATCTTACATCATGAGTTCCTTGTAGCCAGAGAAGCAATATATGTCCCATAAACATAGGGTCACAAACGCTTCCTTCTGGAGATATAACCGTTTGTGACCCTACGTTCATGGGACATATATTGCTTCTCTGGCTACAAGGAACTTTTATTGTAAGTTTGTACAGACCGTTATACATACACTTTGTATATAGCCACAGTTCTATTAGCATATCAAGAGCTTTTCCTAGGCTGTTTGAGTTGTAAGTAAGTGGCTTTCATTATCCTGCTTTATGAGTGCGCCGTTTTGGTTCAGCAGATATTTCCGAATTAAAATGATACACATCCGTTCCATTTGTTTAGAGAACAGGTTGGAGAAAAGCTCGTAGTACAGTATCACCAGATCCACAACATACTCTTCTACTGACGCACATTCGGTTCAGAGAGATGTTCCGGGCTCAGCCATTGCTTTTGTATGTTAGGTTTATGTAAATAGATCCATTTTTCATCGCACGTTTCTCTTCCTGAATCGAACATGCAGCTCCTGTTGACCTTTCCCGGCTCGAGTGCTGGTTGTCGTACTTATCTCTATGGCCTGGCGCATGACTTCGGATTCCACAGTTTGGAATGCATGTCGAGGGTTACAGTAATCTTCTGGGTGAAATTTCTTGAATTATCTAGTTGCGATGCTTTGGTCTACGGGAACCTTCCTTTTCCCATGGCAAGTGTGTTGTGTTGCTGCAGCAGCATTATGACCAAATAAAAACACATTTAAGGTAATGCGGGGTAAGTGATGACTGGATTTTGTTAAGTTGGACATTAAATGCCAAGGGGGTTTAGGCCATACAACACGAACTCCTCGTCCTAGCCTTCATCCGTGGAAAATGTTGTTAAGGTATCGGCGAACATTATGCGTAAATGGGCTCCATCATGGAACAGCCACATGACCAGTCGTACTGTCCATGGCATATCCTCAAGCAACACTGATATGAATACCGGACTATTGTATCTCCGCTGCACGACGATCACTAAAAAGTAACTCATAATCTAAAGTATCTGTATTGTTATGGGGATATGATGACGTGCATACAATTATTGTCATTTCCATGAAAACTATGCATTTCCGAACATAAGTTGATATGAACTTTTTTGTTATTTTTCTTGTGTAGGGACAAAACTTTTTTTTGTTTTAGTTCGACCTATAAATATTATTTTCAGAGCTATTGTCGTCTAAGAATAGAACAACACTTGGTGAAATTTTAAAGTGGGCTTGATTAAATAAAACAACCATATTGAAGATACACAATACTTAAATGAATAAGACAGTTCTATAACTAAAAGAACAACAACAATAATAACAAACATAATATCAATAAGGCAAGACCAAAGTAATGATTTTTATGTAAACTGACTGAAAATTAATGTTTGAAAAGGTATTTTATATAATATTCTTTATCCTTAACAAAATTACAACTCAAAACGCAGCATTTCTTAATTAATAAAATGTTCTAAATAGCACACACCATTTACAAGGTTACTTTTAACTGATAACCTCTTCAATGGTTAATAAATTAGTGGGAATTGCATATTTCAATAAGGCATCTATGTTGAAAAGGTAATAGTAACTTTTAATATATCCTAAATATCAGACACACAAATTAGACTCTTAAAATATTAATGCAAATATATCCACCAAATGCGCTTGCTCCGGTACGTAGTTACGTGACCACCGAGAGAGAAGGCCTCCGCAATGAAACTGAATACATTTTTACATCATCATAGATAGTGCAAATTCAGGGATTATTATTGGTAGAAATACGAATAACAATGCACTATCTACATGATGCAACAATGTATTCAGTTCCATTGCGGAGGCCTTCTCTCTCGGTGGTCACGGTAGTTACCCCACTCCCAATGTTAGCAGCTGTCCTCTTTTGTTTAAATAGAGCTTTACCTAAAAAGGAACAGTAACACCATCTGGCCGTATCACCAGGCGGTCAGATATGAGAACTACGCCTAACAACGACACTATATATTTTAGTCACTGTAATATGGCTTAAACAATGTTATAATGTGGCATTGCCTATAGGCACGTGACATATCCGCTGTTGAAAATGCGTTTATGCAAACATTGAAAAACTGTGACACCTCCTCTGTAATCAATAAAGTTCCACATTCACTTGTTAAATACCTGCGTTTATACTGTATGTACAGTTCTCGTCGTTAAAGAAAAAGTTGAAAAAGAAATTCATTGCCTTTGCTATTTTAATTAAGAATTATTTTCATTAATATTTATTTATAAAATAAGAAATCCATTGTAAAAATGCCGTCGCTTTATTCTCATGAATTTTTGAGATTTATTTTTTAATAATGTATTGAGATTACGGGCGCGTGTTATGTTACCTGAGTTCGACCTCAATCCGCGGCTGACGAAATGACTAAGAGGGTGTATTTTGTTTATTCCTCTATAAAGAAAATTAATATTTAGCTCACTGAAGTGGAATCTTCCCAGTCTACGCTCATATTTATTAGTTTCAAGGAGATTAGCCGCAGTTCGGAGAAAAGTAGTTTAGGTAAGTGGGTTGTTTACGAAAATCAAAATTCAAAAGAAAAATGCGAATTCGAGCGGAAAATACTTTTTCAATCTCATGCCGGCTTCGAAGAATGATAGAAATTGAAATATTACAAGGAACAGGTGCCCATAAAAGATTTGTATCATAACAAAATTTAATAATTTATGAACGTAATAACGTAATCACGTATCGACTTCAGCAGGTTACAAAGAAACTCCCAAAGTTTATCTGATGTATTCGTTTATTCACAGAAGCTGCTTATAGGAGATACTGGTATCGGCAAAACAAAAGATTGCGTCTTCGGTAGAGAAAGCGCAATGTGTAGAATGGCTTGCCGAAACAAATCACCGATTCACTGTTCGGAGGAGATTCAGGTTAACTTACGGTAAACAACCCCCAGATTGAAAGTCGATTAATGCCTGGAGAAAAATCTTTTTTGAGCCGGCAACACATCACTGGCATGTGTCCACTGTCCATAAGATCATCTGAATAGTGATCGGTGATTTTGTTTCTGCAAGGTCTACAACACTGCCCTTTCTCTTTGGTAGATCCCATCTTTTATTCTGCCTCCTATGAGCAGCTTCTGCAATAAAATGAATATATCAGATAAAACTTTTAAGATAACGATAAAGAAAAACGATACATGACTTCGTTATTATACTCAAAAGTTAATAAATTATGTTACGGTGCAAATCTTTTGTAGATACCCTGTAGATATGTAAAGTTATACTTAATGTTCTGTTATCCTTTTTTTTTTTAATTAATTGAAGACCACATAGTTTCCTTTGTTCATTTGCAATATTACCTGTACTTATTTTATTAGCCATACAAGAGGAGTCCAAAAGCATTCTTTGAAGAGTTTTGTATGGCAATGCCCACGACAATAACATTAAAATCTTAAGAAGTATAAACTTATACAAAGGGAAGTCAGTAAGTTACAAATGGATATAGGAATGAAAACAAATACGAGTACTCATTTGAAAACTACTTTTATTTCTCCGCATATTCTCCCTGTACATTGAGACACTTGTCCAATTATTTCAAAGCCCCTCAAAACCAGTAAGATACAATTCTTTGAACTGCTTCATGAACCACGAACCCTTTGTACCGCTTCATCGTCGCTTCGATTAAGAGGACCGAGCAGCTTCATCGTAGGGAAAGTGTTCACCCGAAAGATGATGTTTAAGAGAGCCGAACAAATGGAAGTCGCTTAGAGCAAGATCAGGGCTATGCGGAGAATGTTCGAGTACTTTCCACTTGAACTTTCTCAGCCTCTCCGTTGTCTTGTTGGTAACAAGAGGATGTCCACAGTCTTCTGGGATTAATACTTATCATATAAGCCTGATTTTGCTTTTCACGACTTCCGTTTGTGCGGTGCTCTAAAACATCATTTTTCGGCCGACGATGAAGCTGTACAAAGGAAATTCACCGCCTAGTTCAAAATTTTTATCTTACTGGATTTAAGGGGCTTGTCAAACGATGAGACAAGTGCCTCAATGGGCAGGGAGATTATGCGGAGAAATAAAAGTAGTTTTCAAATCAATACTCGTATTTGTTTCATTTCGATATCCATTTGTGACTTACTTATTGACATCCCCTTGTGTAAAACTAAAACTTCTATTTCTGCTTCTGTACTTTCTGCCCTGAAAAATAAAGGAGCACCAATAATTACATCATTTCTATCAATTCCCTGTATATGAATTAAATTCACAACTTTATTATCATTTCGTGTCTGTGGTCGTTTGAAACAAAGAAAAAAAAAAAGACAATGAACGCACTTATGGCTCTTTGCAGATTGATTTTTTTATATTCATGTTTTCTCTTTTAATCTGAGTAATTCAGAAATGTTATAATACAAATTATTACTTTCATACTCATTTCATTTCTTGCTTAGACTCTGCTGCTTTAATTTCAGCCGACATGGCCACTTTTATTTTCATAACGATGTTTTATAACCTTTTTCGGTAAAATTTTCCAGCCACCGTTTATACACCTCGATTCAAACCACCACTACATAACTTTTAAGTAGGCGCTACCTATTTAAAATTTTCTGCAGAGCTGAAAGGTTATTACGCTATTAAAAAGTGAAATTTTTATTCGTTATAATTAAAAAAAAGCTGTTGGAATTGTTAACTGGGAGAATATAGAGGCAAAGAGGAGCTTGTGTAAAAGAGTTGTGCTTCTAAGCACTGGTGTCTTGGTGGCAATGAAGGTTGTTAAAAGTGCGTAGCTTAAATTGATGCCAGATGCTGATGATGATAGCAGCGAAAGATGATAGCTCTGTTCTCCTATGCTTACGCGCTTAGAGGAAATGTCCACTGCAATTAAATCTGCGTAAAAATTTCTGTAATTTTCGAAAAATGTGTCAAAATTTATATGTCCAATTTTATAATTAAAATGTTATAGATCTGCAAATAACGACTCAGCAGATACATTTTTCTGAACCCCCCCTCCCTAATTTCACTTACTCAACATTCAAGTTTTTATGGAACAATAATTCTTGAAGGTACTCGATACGATAGATATCAATCCTATAATCTAGGTCCAACCACACGCAGTTATAAAATACCAGCGTTGATAATCCCAATTCTTCTATTATTCGTTGTCGAAGCCCTTTCTGAGGTATAAGGAGTATTGGTATAATTCCACAGAAACTAATCACAAGGGTTACGATCAGATGATCTTTGGTGGCCGGCAAGCAAATACATATCCTTATTGTCCACGCTAATGATCCAACGACGGGAAACTGCTCATTGAAATATGCACGGATATCGCAAAGTAAGTGTGACAGAGTGCCGTCTTGCTGCAATAAGAAACTTAAAACTAATAAAAAAAACTCTTTCACCACAACGATTATAGATTGAAAATATACAACCTGATACTAGAAGTACTTTTCGGAAGCAATTGCTTCCATCATTCAGCAGCCCAGGAGCACCTCACGGAAACTGAGAGAATTGCCTGTGTCTAGAAACAGCTGAGTATATATAAGGAACAACAACCAATAAAAGAAAAACATAAAAAATCATTTTCTCTGATTGGTTACTTGGTTCAACCATCGAATTAGAGGGGAGTCGCTAATCGGGCCTCTATCTAGGTTAAGTATTAAATTTCTATTCGATTGTTGGATAGCAATGCTTTCAAAAGCATCCAGCAGATGTTTTTTATTTATTGATTTTATCAGATGTACATTGTTGATAGGAAAATCGTGGCCTGTGTCGATTGAATGTTTTGCTACGGAGGACTGGTTGCTTCTCCCGTACTTTCTGTGTCCTATATGCTTCTTAAATCTGGTTTCAATGTTTCGCAACGTTTTCCCTTTATAAACCATAGGGCATTGGGTACACTTTATTTCATAGATTCCTGACCTGAGAAGTGGCGGTATCTATAATCGTTGTGGTGAAAGAGTTTTTTATTAGTTTTAAGTTTTGCAACGCAATAAGTAGTCTATATCTTTCTGAATTGTGAATTATCAAGATAGTTACACCGCTACTGCTGAAGCATATACTGTATTTGTTCTAGAGCATATATTGTAAAAAATAAGGTTACTGCACTTTCAGAGTTTTTGGATTTGTATATAGTGACCAGTTTACTGTGAATGTTCCGGTTCTCTAAAGATCAGCGTTCGGAAGTTCCGGGGTAACTTTTGAACAGCTCTTTATATTTATCGTTTTAGTTTGCTTTCAAAAAATCTTCATATTTTGAAATTGGTCTGATCTTATCTATAAGACTCAATTTTCATATCCCTAAGAAAATAACAATTGTAAACCTGAAAGATAGGGAAAATAAACATCTAATGCATTTTATTGGATTAGAGGTATATCTTTTTTTTTAGGTTTTCCAACGTCACTGTTTATTTTCTTTCTTTACTTAAGAAATGTAGAATACTCTCTTATCTAAAATTTCCTTTTATATTATGTTTACACCTACTTCGTTTTCTATCGAAAAATAAAAATAGGCAAAGACATAAAAAAATCACTCGAAAGTCACAAAAAATAAAAACAAACTCTGCGAGACGATTCTTCTAAAAGCCTCACAGCTTGTTCATTCATTCAATAAATATTTTAAACTATCCTTTATGGGTTTCCGCTCACTTTTAAACGCAAAGCACTTTTACACAATAAAAAGAGAGTAGGGAAGGAAATTATTTATAGAGCACCATCGTTGGTGGAAAAAAATATTTTTTTGTATCTTTTCTTCAGCAACCATTTATTTTATCTCCTCCCTCTCAACGACGAAGTGACGATACCAATCTATATAGAGCAATTGACACTCACTCTGCGTCTGATTCGGAGAAATAAAAATTAAGTTCAAGTCGATTTCTGTCGCCGATGAGTGCCGTGCTTTGACTCCGATCCAAAGAACACTCTTGGAAAATTTTTATTACGATTACCAATTATAAAAGTTGGGCCATCGAGACTCGAGAAGAAGATAAAACGTGAAGTACCGTGTTTCCCTAAGGCTGAGAAGGGAAATCTTTTTTATTTTTTTTTTAAAAAGCCAAAGTTAAAAAGAAAAATCGTTTGATCTCTTAGGGGGAAACGATAAAGATGGCTTCTGCCACATGAAATCATAAAAACCATTTCGCCTCCTACTGCAGGTGAACTGAGCTTAAATCTTCACATAAACATCCCGAGAAAATACTTTACTAGAAGGATGACACCAATATAAAAGGTTCTTTAAATTTAATTTTGAGGTAGTTTTGGGTCTTAAGATACCAGACAATGAAATTATCTGTAGTCGTTAAATTAAAGTAATTAGAAGTCAAGGGCATTTCTCTTTTCATGTGAAATTCCTCTTTATAATTTATATAAAATTGTTTAGCATTTTGGAATATTATATATTAGCAATTTTAAAAATACATGACGATGTTGCACCGATATCACTTGTTAAGATTCTCTTGGCTGACCTTTTGCGTGTTTTGTAGAAAATTTCCATGCTCTTTTATAAGAAATCCTGGATATAAGCATTCTTTGATTTCAATTTAATTTCATGATTTTTTATCCTCGCACACCTTAAGCAGTTAAGTATACATAATCGTCTAGTAAATTATCCTGCTGCAGTGTGTGAACGAGCATTATCCTGCATCAGAAGGAATCCAGGCCCCATGCCATGTGCAGCAACAATCATATGTTCTTCCAGAATGTCACGAATGTAAACGTCAGCGGTCATTCGCCCTCGGACGACCACAAGATCCGTTTGATGGTCTATTGAGATGCCAGCCCAAACCGTAATGGAACAACATCCCATTCGATCAGTCTCACAAACTGTTGCGTCGGTGTTTCGCTCACCACGTCGTCTCCAGACACGTACACGGCCATCACAGCCGGTCAGGCGGAATCTTGACTCGTCTGTGAAGAAAACAGAACGCCAGTGGCGAAGCTGCCAGGTGACATGTTGATGTGCAAACTCTAGTCGCGCCTGTATGTGCTGGCGGGTTAGCCTAGGCACTCGATTTGGTCGTCTGGCTCTCAAACCAACTTCACCTAATCTGTTCCGGATTGTTTGATCTGAAACAGCTACCCCAGTTGACATCTGCAGGTCATTTCTCAGGTCTCTGGCCGTTGAGGTTCTTCGGCACAGGGCACAAGTCCGCACATAACGATCTTGATTGGCGGTTGTTGAGCGTCGGCGACCTAGTCCAGCTCTTCGTGTATACTGGCCAGTCGCCTGGAATCGTGTCCGCAGTCGGAAAATGACGGAGAGGACACATTGAAGGCATTTGCCACAGTCCGAAATGATTGACCCGTTTGGAGCAATGTTACGGCTCTCGCAGCTTCTACTGCTTCAAGATGCCTTCGTGGCATGTCAGAGCACTAACAACAACGTTCCAGGAATGCCTGCACCTTCTAATGTTCGACCGTTATCTCCAAGCAAAGAGTGTACTGGCATGTAACCACTTTGTTTTCCGGGGGGTTATATTGCTATGCAAATTTCTGAGAACATCTGGCAGCAAAATGTGTTGGCTTCAACCATTTCCTATGAGGGAGATAGTAGGTTTCATGTTGCAGAAGATTAAATTGCTAAAAAGTATTATTTACGCCTTCTGTAGGGGATTCTACAAGTGTTCCTTTAATTGTTTTGAGCAGTGTATAAATAATTTCCATTATTCAAGTCATCCTACGAGAGAATTGTAACCATTCAAAAAGTAAGGGTGAAGAAACGAAAAATACTTTTCCCTGGACCTGATACGTATATTCAATTACATTTTATGAATAAAGATTAATGCTCAAGCGACTTCTGTGGTTTTACTCCCCAAACCCATAATTTTTAAATCCAATTTGTTCTTTAAAATGCCATTTCAAATAAAAATTTGTCTCTAATTTTATCCAAGATATCCATATTTTGTTTTCACTTTCTAAAAAAACTACCTTATTGTCTTTGCATTATCTTATATTGCAATATTACTTATTAAATGACGAGATTAAAGCTTCTCTATCTTTACAATCAAAACAATCGATGAGTTTTGATCTAATTCATCATCGAATAAATATTTTGTTACTATAAAGAAAGAAAAACTTGCAAGTTATTAAACTAAAACTTTTAAGCCTGGAAACACTGAAAATATTTATTCAAGCTCGACTTTTATTATATTTTCTCACTTTACAATTGTCATCTAGATCCAACTCCTTTTCCGTTTCTTTTCAGATCTAACAAACATTTTATATCCATGAAGCACTTCGCTTACACTTTTAGCATTGTCAAAAAAAAGAGTGATATTTTTTTAAAAAAAAAGATTTCATCGTGTAAATTGCGTTGTAGGAAGGGGGAAAAGGAGTTTAAATAGAGCCTGGCAAGCAGAGTCTCCCTTGTTCTCCATCGGGGAAAGCATACCAGTGACAGCTGTTCACAGTTGACCCCTAAGCCATGTCCAGTCTGTCATGGCTGATCGACGACGATGATGGGCATGTCAACATCGGTTAGGACATTCACCATCTCTCCGGCTCACTTGAACTAACGTCCAAACCCATCTAATCTCATTCAAACGGCAGACGGGATCGGGAATGAATTCAAAACAACTCTCCACGGGTCAGAAAAAGAAGATGACGACGAATATTTATGACTTCCATTAAAAGGATAATAATAAAATAAGAAGGAGAGCTCTTTAAATTGTGCGAAAAATTCGGCTTAATAGTAAGACGATTTTATTTTTCAAAAAACTTGCGAGGAAAGCTTCTTAATATTTTTTTTTGAAAAATAAAATATGAGAATAGCTTTGATCTAAAAAAGAGGAGAGAAGAAAAACCCTTGGAAAATAAACGTTTTTTTTTTCTAGTTTGGTGTTGTTTTAATGTTGAAATTTCAGCGAAGCAATTAGCTTGGGAAACAATGATTCTGTATAAACAGTTCAAAAACTTAAAATTAACGAAGCTCGTCAACGTTTTCTCTTTCGTTTCGAATCATAACGTCGTCGTCCTGGAGGGTTCCATTTGCATGCGTAAGTTATTTCTTGTTTTGCTAAGACGGGAAACTTAAATGCTAGGTAATTAAAATGTAATTCCATTATGGTTTTTATTATGGCAATGATATACTTCCATTGTTGGGAGGCGAGCCGGTTGCGTGGCAACGAACCCGCGCTCCCTAAACCCTTTTCCAGCCTTCTTTTATGAAGTCATTTACACCACACACTTAATGACGTTTAGATGAGCCTTTAGAATTATGGCGAAAATTTCGTCTGCTTTTCATATATATCTCTTTCTTTCCCTTCTCCCCCTTCTTTTTTCGGTACGATAAACAAAACCATTTTTTCACCCGGATATAAATTGGAAAACTTCTTTTTCTTCTTCCGTCGAAGAAAATTTCAAATGGAAAACTTGGCAAGCACTTCTCAACCGTTCCTGTATATATAAATCAAAAATGAAGTATTTGCCTTGACATACATGATACGGTTATAGTTTCGTTTTTTGTCTACGTTTGCTTCTATCTACAAAAAATATTCTCTCTGAAAAAAAAAACAATAAAAGTTTACGACTTCAATAAGATCCTTGACTTATTTATATACATCGCTGTTCTTTTAACGCAACCTTAATTACATTTCCCTTCCTTTAACTTAGAATGTTGAATGAAAATGTTAAAATTAAATGCTCTTAAAACAGATAAATAAATACTTTTTAAAGTTAGGAAAGAAACTTTAAAAAAAACATTTTTAAGAAATTTGCAAGCAGATTTGTTATGAAAGTTGTATTATTTTTGATATCAATTTTCCTACATATAAGTTAATTTTAGTTATCATTAAAAACGTACCTTGCTGATATAAAAAAAATTTGATATAAGGTTCAGAAAAATTTTTAAAACAGACGATATGTTCTAGGAACCACGAATATCACGCTCGACGCCCCTTTCCTTCCTATGTATGCTTGGATTATTAACTTGAGTTTTCATTTATTAATTTCTTAGACGTTATAAGTTTTTTCTTAAGAAATCCATGAAACATGTTCACATTACTGTATTATGTAGCTCATATGTTATTAGAAACATTACTAGAAAAATAATTAGTATGTTTGCAGATTTAAATGTACTAAAATGTAATTATATATTTTACATTTTGTAATTAAACTGTAGGTACACAGAGCCATCTGTAGCTCGATTTCACAACCGAAATGGCACCAAATTTGATAGGGGACTAATAACGACACTGAAAGAAGGATTCCGCGAAAAAAGTTGCAGTTCCAAACGCTGCCAAAAGGGGAAAAGGTGGCGCTGTTGTAGTCTGTGTAGCCGAGAATTTGCATAAACCGTAGGTAACAGCCCCAGTAAATTGGTCTGTAAACGGAAAATCTCCGAAAGACATTCTGAAAATCAGGTCAATAAAAAAGAAAAGACACTGTCTTGATCAGAAAATCTTTATGCAAGATGGAACAACTCCTCACATTGGTCGATCTGTACAGTAGACTGTTGCGGTCTCACTTCGCCAACGAAAGAGTCATTAATCCCAGTTTTCTGATTGCATACTGCCTCGTTTCCTAGATCTAACTCCGGGATTTTTAGCTGTGAGGTTATTTTAGGTCCAGGGTCATCTCGGCGGGATCCCTTATTTGGTCAACATATCACGGACTTTGAAGAACTTACCTTGTGATGTGCTACATTTGGCCATAGAGAATGTTGTGCAGAGGATACAAAGTGTGGTCCACGAGAACGATGGTCACATTAAAATTGATCGATGTCTTTGCCGGGAAAGGGAATGTGCTGGATATAACGTGATGTTTCACTTAAATTTCGTGTCTGTTCCTTTAACTCTTTTTATATATTCAGACCTTTTCACCTGTCAGCGACGTTTAGAGATTTTTTTCACGAGATCCTTCTTCCGATGTTGTCATTATTTCCTTCTACAAAATTTTGTGTCATTCCGGTTGCGAGATCGGAGCTACAGATGGCTCTGAGTACCGTCGTTTGTTTGTTTCGTTAGGGTTTATGGGTTCGTCGACAGCTAGGTCATTTTGGGGCCTTTCACTGTCAGTTTAATTATAAAACTCTGTATATAAATGTAAATAGCAAAAGAACGATATAAAATTATTTTTGATTTCTGTGTTTTCAATTTAATCAGTAAATATTAAGGAAAAAAAGATATTGACTGAAAAAAGGCATTGTTAAAATTAATTATGTTTAATATTTCAAGTAATAAGCCTGATATATACATAATATAGCCCGTTGAGAATTCGCGAGTTATCATTCCCAAAAAGGGATTAAAAGTTTATGAAGAATTTAAATGTATAAATATGAAAGAAATAATGTGTTCGACAGCATGCATGAGTGAATTAAATTTTGTATGAGAATGTTTAAATGAGATATACATTTAATAGGGCGATTCGAAAGCCCCCGAACTCCAAGTTTAAGAAGTATTTACTGCAAAACCATAATAGATATCCGAGTATTGCTGCTTGTGGTAGTTGTGTTTGACCTTAGGTATGCGCTGCGCAACGTGAGGGCACCACGTGATATGACGGTTGCGAGGGCGCGGGCGAATAGTGACGTTCAGCCGGTCATGGTTCTCGCGCAAGATCAGAGTCAGATAGTTCTCACGCAAGAAGTGTATTTATTAATTTTTCTGATGCTCCTATACTGTATCTGAGGAAAAAACTGTATGATCTTGTATCCTAGTTTTACGAGACAGGCTGTGTGCAGGGCCGGACAAATACCTTTAGGGGCCCTAAGCACTGCACACCTTCCTCAGTATAAATCCTGTTTTTCTGAGTATTCGGGGTCCCTATTCACGTGCTTAGTCTACTTATGGCCGGCGAGGTGGCCGAGAGGGCTAGGGCGTAGGCTTTCTAGTCCTCGAGTTCGCCTGGTTGTGGGTTCGAATCCCGCCGTGGGCACGGATGTTTGTGTTTGTCCTGGACTGTGTATAGATATAACTTGTGTAAAAGGCGCAAAATGACCTTAGTAGTCGATGTCAATATTTCTAATCATCCAACCAACTAGTCTGCTTATGTATAAGTCCAGCGCTGGCTGTGTTTCTGACAAGCCTAAAAGTACCCGACGGGCTGTAGTGACGACCATGTTTCTGGAGAAAATTCAAGCTTCCCTGCAGTGCTCACCGCGAAAGTCACTTCGCAGGCTGTCTCAAGAGTTAAGGGCCTCGTATTCAGCCTGGCAGAGGGCTACTAAACGTCTAAAGCTACGGCCAGTAGTGCAAGTGCTTCGTTCTTTGGATTCGGAAAAACGCATTGCTTACTGCTAAGTTTTAAGATTTTAAGCGCAAGAGTTTTACTGCATGAAGTTGAACTCTGTTTCTGCCTGAGAACCGTGACTGACATAATATCACTGCTAACCCGCGCCCACGCAAGCTTCTTGCCATGTGGTGCTCTCGCAATTGCCACAAGCAGCACTACTCTGATAACTTTTATGGTTTTGCAGTATTTACGTCTTAAGCTTGGAGTTCGGGGACTTTCGAATCGCCCTGTATAAGTTGAAGTATATGGATAAGCATGGATTTGTGAATGGGTGAGGCATAAAATAGTGAGGGTGTATACTGGGTGAACTAAAACAACGGAAACAAATTTCAGGGGTGTTTCCTCACAAGGAAAGTACAAAAAAATTCTTATCAACATAAGTTCAGAAACTCCAATAATTTGTATGCACGACATCATGCCCCCATAATGATACAGACATGAGGTTTCTTTCTGTTGAAGAGTCACTTTTGAATGATCGTCGTCAGCGGAGATACAATGGTCCAGTATTCATATCAAGATCAGCCTAGATGGTCTTCACATATGGAGAAGCACATGGGAATGGTCGAGAGGCCGCACGGATGTACCAAGAAAAACACCCCGACAGAGAGCATCACCCGAATCACAAAATGTTTGCAAGCATCTTTCGGCGTGTGTGTAAGAAAGGCTCCAATGATGGAAGAGGCGACCTCGGAGAGCGGTGAACTTTTGTAACGTTGACACAATTACTGTCACAATAATGTCACGTTCCATACTAATTGCTTTATTACAGGCAAACTGTCCATTCCGGACAAATGTTCATATGAGATTTTCTGTTCCTTTTCTAGTCAGTAATCACCTTCTGAAGTTTGTCCCTAATTTTTTAATTTACGAAGCCATAAAGCAGAATATTTATATATGAAATATATAAATTAAAAAAACTCTATGGTCTATTAGTTTAAGCAGCGAAACCACTTGGAAGTAGTATTTTAATGAGATATGTTCTGTTTCATACTATTGTTACAATATGGCTTTCATTTGTTGAGTTGATAAATTGTATCTCACTGCATTAGGTTAAGCATTATTATATTTAGGATTATATTGAATAATGAGTGGATACCACAGTTTCACTTTCAATGCACGTGTTAATACAGGGAAAGTCAAAAATCATGGACCTTTTAGAAGTTTACTCTGTGAAATCTAATGAACATATGGTATTGTGAGATATTTGCTACGAAAGGCAAACATTCAAAGTTTACTTCAAACACATCACATCACATCACATCACATCACGTGATCTATGTGAGCGCCTTGCGAACGTGACACATGTCAAGCCCATTTGCAACTCGATGCGTTTACAGATGCAGCCCGAATCTCTGAACTGTGCATAACAGTTACGAATGGACTTCCCAGTAGGTGGGTCTCTTCGATATTTGATACGGAAATGCCGCTGAACACTAACCACAGAGTTGTTTACATGATAGTCAAGCACACAGAACGATCTCTGTGCTCCAGTTAACGCCATTTTCTTTAACAGCTCGCTGCTGACCCTTAGCGGTAGAAAATAAAAACACTGCGTGGAAACTAAACTTTGAAAGTCAACCTTTCGAAGCACATGTTTCACATTAAGATATGTTCATTCGACATCGCAGAATAAATGTCTGAAATCCGGTCCATCATTTTGAGTTGCCTTGTATAATATTATATTTACACCTGTTTTATTTATTTTCATGAATAACTTCTGTACAAATTTTTGAACCACGCCCTGGTATTCATTGAGATTTATTTTTCAAACTATTAGTCGAATTTTGATTTTTTTTTTCAAATTTCTGCTTGTTATTGAGTCTGCTATATGCACATGCGTAAAGAAGTCACATCGGGCATTGGCTGTCATATATTGAGAATTGTATATCGATTATTGATAGTAATGGTATTTCGATAGTATCTGTTGGAATCTTGACTGCTGGTCAATTAATAGATTTTATGTGTACTATTAAACTGTTTGGCTCCATTTTGCTATGACTCGCCGTTTTCAAGATAGAGCATATTTAGGAAATTAGATTTTTGGCCGTCAACTCGGGAACTAATGGTCGCATAGAAATTTAGATGCGATATCCGTAATCAGCGATGAAAGACAAACTCATTTCATATATCATATGCCCCGCACTTTAAAAATTGCTGACAGACAGAAATATAAGATTCAGTAGCAAACTTTTTAATAATGAGAAATTTCGTGTTTCATAAGCTGGCAGATTCAGAATTTCAAAAATAAGTTTTTAAATTTTTAAACCTGTTAAACGAAATATATAGAAGGAATGTTTTATCTTACCATAAGGACATATAACAGCCGCCTGTCTTTCTATTTTTTTTCTCCTTTTTTAGTGTTGCTATTTTAGTAAAAATAATATTTTCTACTTTTATCGCATACACATAGTTTTTTTCCTTCAGGAAATTTGTTTCTGTGTTATGGAACGAAAATTTAAACGGTATTCCTTGAGTAAAAAAAACGACATTCATAGTCGACAGCAAATCAGAAACTTGGTGTAAATGTTTCGAGTCAAGCTGCGCTCTTATTCGGGGGGCCATCGTAAGACGGAGCTTAAGCTTGACGGCGGCTATGAAAAATCTCCGCGAAGTCTGCTTAACGATTCCTGGCATCCACATTCGAGAAATGCCGAGGGAGGTTTTGCTGGGGAAAAGGGAACACTCCAGCTTCCGAGCAAGAGGATGGGGGAAATAACCGTTTCCGTTGGAAGGAGAAAGGGAAATCAGAGCCAGTTCTGCGAAAAAGAAGCTGTGAGGAAGAAGAGAGGGTTGTGGGAGGTGGAGAAAGGAGCCATCCTTCACTGGACGGTTCTACAAAGGGAAGTGGGGAAAAAGAGAAAGGAAAAGATTGGTTGGTGGTGGGGGGGGGGGAGGGTGAAGGGGAATAGGACCAACCAGCGTTCTGAGGATTTTCTTCTCCTCTCCCTGTTTTGGTGGAATGGACTGCGGTCTCGGTTTCATCGCCCAGCGTCTGGCTCGGTTTTTCCCTGTGCCTCTGACGCCTCATAAAATTGTTGGAAGCCTTCCGTGTCGTTCCTCAGTCCCTTCGCCTAATACTTCGCCTACGAGGAGACGTTAAAGCCGAATGTTTCCCAAAAGTGTCTTTGAAAACATCACTTCTCGTGTCGAGTTCGATCGATTGTTTCACAGATTGATGGCAGAAAATGAAATAGCCGTTCAAAATCCCTTTCCTCATAACCCCTCCTGTCGCAGGGATTCATAACCGTTTTAGGATTCCTAATTTCATTTCTCTAGGTTTGAAGACGACAGAAATAGTAATTTATGGAGTCGTTTGTAAGGACTTAATTTCTTTCTACAAATGTAACCAGTTAGAATGCTTTTTTTTCACTTAAAAAATTAATGCTTTACATTTTTATAGAAAAACCCTTCATATTTAGAGTTTAAAACGTGGTATTAATTCAAAAATAATGTTGTTGTTACATTATTATTATTATTATAAATTATTAATAAACATTCTTAAGCATATTGCAATGCCTCAATCAGTTTCATCAAGCAGGAATCTAATATCAACAATGTTCCTAATTATAAAGCTTAAAATATATATATATAATCTTTCTTCTGCAATCTAAAATGTTATTGGCTGTATAAATTTGTAAGTTTCATTTAGTATTTTATGATTTTTCAGAATTAGATACACTGGAAGTAGATTGTGTATTTTCTGATGTTGCTGTTTAATAAAATGAATAAATAAGTTAGCTCTATAAAGCAATATAAGACGATTGTTTTGTTTGGCGATTTCTACAGAGCCATAATAAAGAAGATAAGCAAGTACACAAATAAATTGTGACATTTACAGAATTTTCAAATTGTGATATTCATTGATTGGATGAGATAAAATTTAGTTACCCAATCACATTGATGTTCAAAGACAGCAAAACTAGCCTACTTATTTCATTGATTCTAAGAATAAAGCGTCTGAGCATCGGTATTTGAACTTTTGCGAAGTCTTGGTCTTTATAAATTCTCTGCTTTTAACCTATTCTTGCAGGCTCAGTATATCTGTTTGGGGGTTCACGCACCATACTGATGTCTGCCTGCAAGCTACGACCATTGCATAGGCGGGGAATAGACATAAGTCTTTGGCTAATCGATATAAATGTTTTTGATGTCATTATCGATCAGTTTTCCATTGACGACAATGACTGAAGCTTTAAAATATTTTAAATAGAAAGATATATAATTCATGCAGTAAGAGAAAAGGAACTCTAAGTTTTGTTTTAGTTTTCAGTTTGGATATAGCCCAAAAAGTCATTTTTGTCATATACCATTGTTGTTAGTTATGTTTGCTAGTTATCTTTTTTAATCGAATAAACTCTTATGTCTTTAATAAAATCTAATGAATCTAGCCTGGAAAAGGGATGAACAAATTCCGCGACCTGGACTCGAACCAGGGAGCATTATTTTTGCTGTTACTACTCTAATCATTTGAGCTATAGAGGAAAGTGAATCGCCAAGCTAATACAATATGTCCGTATAAACTTCCATGAGCGCAACTGGCAGCGGTTTTCTTTTTAGGCTTTTTTATGATATTAATGGAAAAAAATGGAAGAAAAAATTCCACGACATAGATTCGAACCGAGGACCAGAAGTATCTCCTTGTTGTCTCTACCAACTGGGCTAAACATGATACTATGACTCTAGGTCGTGGAATTTTTTCTTTCCATTTTTTCCATTAATGTAGTTAAGGTCGCGTTATCCCTTTTGCCTGGAGCATTGATTCCAATTCTCATTTTTTAATTTCTTATGAGTGTTCATCAACTTTCTGATGCTTTGGAAAGGGGTAATTTCCGATCTGCGAGCTGAATGCTGTCCTTAGATTGGGCTTCCATCATGACTACCTTGCGGCACTTGGAGACAGCCTTGTTGTCTCGTGTCCGCGATAACACATTTGGTAGAGGTAACGAGCGTGACACGGGTGATCCCTAGTATGAATCCAGGTCTCAGAATTTTTCCTTCTGTTATTTGCCGGTCAGGTGGCCGAGAGGGCTAGGGCGTAGGCTTTCTAGTTCTCGAATCCGCCTGGCCGTGGGTTCGAATCCCGCCGTGGTCATGGATGTTTGTGTTTGTCCCGGGCTGCGTACAGATATAACTTGTGTAAAAGGCGAAAAATGACCTTAGTAGTCGACGCCTAAATTTCTAGAACCCCTCCCCCTTCTGTTATTTCCATTGTTATCATTATCTTATGCTTGGAGCATTAACTCCAGTTTTCATTCATTAATCTCTTAAGTTTTTTATGTTAAAAATTGAACATTTCTAATTTTTTATTCTTTTCTACGCAAAGCACTTTTAGGTGCCTATTTTCGTCAGTGAATTTTTAAACAAGAATTCTTAAATATTATAATAATGATTATAAACTGGAGATGCTCTCCAAGCATAGGTGATGATTTTTCGATTGAAAAATGGAAGGAAAAATTCTGCGACCTGGATTCGAACCAGGAACCTCGACTATCATGGCCGACGCCTCTAACAATTGGGCTATCGCAGACACCTGGGGCGAGTTTTTGGACATGAGATCGCGGTTTAGTAAGCATCGCTCATACGTCAAAATTGCGCAATATCAAAGCCTTTCAATGATAATTGCTCTGATCTTACGCAATTTTGACGTATGAGCGATGCTTACTAAACTGCCATCTGAAGTCCAAAAACTCGACCCTGGACAGCCAAGCTGTCTCAAGTGTCTTAAAGACAACCAAGTTGTCACGGTTGAAAGCCCAATGGGAGACGGGGACCTGGCCCGCAGACCGAGAATTTCTCCACTCCAAACCATCAGAAAGTTGATGAACTCACAAGTAAATAATAATGAGTATACTGGAGATGCTCTCCAAGCATAGGTAATGATTTTTCGATTGGTCTATCGTCCAGGGTCGACCTCCACGCTTCCCTGACATAACCCCTTGTAACTTGTTTGTATAGGAATATGTGATGAACTTAGTTTGTGCTATTACTGGCTGAGCTGCCATTACCTGGCTCGTATCACCGATCTTTTGCTCAAGATTAAAGATGTTATATCTGTAGAGCCACTAAAGGGGCACATTATCGAGCACCTGTAACATGGGAAAAAAAACTTGGCGAGTTGCTCTATGTACTTATAAAGTTTCTTGATGATATGTTGAATAATTTACCTACAATAAAATCATGAAACCGGAGCAATCATTTGTGGACACCCTGTATTTGAGTTCAAATTTCGTGCATGTTAATTAAATATCGATCGGTTCCATGTTATTAGGTAATCGATATTATTTTAGTAATTAATTACATTCATATAAAACGTGTTTACTTTTTGCCCTTTAACTATGTGCTTAAATAGATGCAATTTATTAGAAATTAATTAATATATAAATTATTAAATACAATTTAAGCTAATCATGAACATTAAACAGACTATTATTTGTCAGCGCTAATTAAATAAGGCATTTAGCGATGGAAGCAACTGTATGAGATTAGATTTGACGTATTATTTCTTGACATAATCCATGATTAGTGATAAAGCTAAATGCACTCATGAAGCATAAATTTCAGAAAGGAATCGCTCTCTCTCCTTTTATCGCAGAGAAATCAAGTTGAGAGACGGGCTTTACCTTATATTGGTTAAATAGCCTTGATTTGCATTAGTTTGCTATGCTCAACAGTCCGCTCGACTGGACAAATCGTATGAGGTCGACGCCTAGAGTGGAAATCTGTTTGCTATAGTTCGTTTTGTTGAATATTCTTTGTACAGATCTAACTCATTTCTTTTCATCTTATTTGTACTTCAATTCATCGTAGTGCCACAGTGATAGATTACTTATATTAATAATACAGGATACTGCACATTAGTTTAATACAGACACTACCTGGCCAATGAATTGGAAACATATCCTAAAACATATCAATGGATAGTGTCGGTAGTAGTTGTATAGAATGGGGAAAACGAAAGACCTGTATGTCTGACTTCAAAAAAAGCGCTGTTGTGGGAGGCCTGCTAGTAGCTGCTACTATAGCTAAGACCGGCATCTCTAAAGTGTTTAATTCGTGGAAGCAGAACCCGCAATGTTGTCGCAACGCCTTCTGTGTGGACCAAAAGCAGGTCATACAGAACTGTGATAGATGCCGTCTCTGAAGACTCGTGCAGGAAATTGAAGAGAAAGGAATAGCAAGCCGAACGCCTATACGGAAGCCTCTCATTTCAGTGAATAACCAAAATATTCGCCTCCAGTGGTGTAAGAGGCGCCGTGACTGGACTACAAATGACTAGAAAAGGCTAATATCGTCGGACGACTCACGATATTTTGTATTGATGACCATACAGAGAGTGCGATGGCAGCTCATGAAGCAATGGACCCGTCCTGCCTTGTCTCAAGAAATCAAAGTTCTTGTGGGAGTGTCTTTCGATGGGGTTTTGGTTTGTTAGTTCGGAAAAGCCCTCTGATATTCCTTGAAGGTCGGTTGATAGCCATGAAGTACCTGAATATGTAGTTACCGAACAAGTCCATCTTGCGATGCTGCATTTTTCTCTGCTTGTGAACTATCCTTTATGGATGGCAGGTTCTCTTTGATGAATGCATGGTCATCACTTAACCTAATGCACAGCAGCTTTTCGAAGATTCGATGCTTAACCGTATACATGTTATCATTCAGGCTAACGGAGGTCCCACAACATATTGAACCAATGTTTTTAACTCTTTTGCATCAGTGTATATATACGAGGGGGGTTCAAATTTGGCCTGGACTTAATTTTTTTATAGAATCAGGACACTACAAAAAACACACACCAGTTATTTCTCAAAAAATTCTCCTTGCTGCTCTACATATTTTTCCAGTGTTCTGCATCTGGATACCGTTTCTGTAAAAATCTTCAGGCTAATGTCGAAACCACGTCAAGACAGCCTTTTTCACTTCCTCGTTGAAGCCGAATCTCTGCCCTCCCAAGAACTCTTTTTGGTCCAAAAGGTGATAGTCACAAGGGGAGAGTTCCGGGCTCTATGGAGGATGTGGTAAGATGTTCCATTTGAGTTCCGTCAGTGTGTCCATAGTCAGTTTGGCAGTGTGTCCATTGTCTTGCAGAAAACAAACACCACTGGTAAGGAGTCCTGGTCGCTTTTTCCTTAGTGCCGGCTTCAGGGACGTTCTCGAAATGTCACAGTACTAAGGTGCATTTATGGTTCGGCGTTCTTCCAGAAAATCGACATGAATGGTCGCCAGAACACAGTCGCCATCACTTTCCTTGCCGATGGTGTCATCTTAAATTTCTTGGGTTGTGGTGAGTTTGAGTGTCGCCACTCCATGCTTACACGTTTGCTTTCAGGAGTATGGTGATCAATCCATGTCTGATCACAGCACGCCTTAGGAAGCTGTCACCTTCCATGTCATATCGCTGTAGCGGCATGGAACAGATTTCCACCCGGCTGGTTTTGTGATCCTCGGTGAGTTGCTTAAGGACCCATGTGGTACAGTTCTTGTGGACTTTCAGCTTATCTTGGATGATGGTCTCCACACTGCCAGTGCTGATGTTCAGTATTGAAGCCAAGTCTCGGACATGAATCCGCCTGTTGTCCCTTATCAGCTCATTTGTTCGTGCGATGATGACATCATCGATAGCAGTTGCACTTGCTGGCCTTGCCTTATGAGGTTCATTACAGGTGGATTTTCCCACTCCCTCAAACTATTGGCACCAAGCAAAGACGGATGATCGAGGCAAACATGACTCGATGAACTGTGTTTGAAGTCTTTGATGAATTTCAGATGCTTTCACACCTTCGTTCTGGAGAAACTTGATTATTATTCGTTGTTCCACTTTGGTCAACATTTTGTTTAAACAAACAATCGGTTGTCATAGCAACCGGATGAGTGGTTCTGCATTTGCATGACAGGTCGTAGTTGCCATCCCAACAATGAAAGTTTAGGCTTTTACAACAATGAAATTTACAAAAAAGAAAGTCCAGGTCAAATTTGAACGCCCTTCGTATATTCAAACCGATTTAGTTTTTTCAATACTTTTGAGTTTCCTATCATCACATAATTTTATGCTTTATTACATGGATGTACGTTAGAAATGTAAAAATAAAATTCTAGAAGAATAGATGCAAGGTTTTAATATATAAACTACACGCAACCCTTAGGCCGTGATTTTGTATTCTCTCAGAGAGTTCTGAGAATAGAAAACCCAAGAATCGCTACGAAACTCCTAAAACTCTCGGAGCTGTTTTGCCGGAAGTTTAATGAATTTTTGAGAATCACCGACCACGTGACCACCCACAGGCGTTGCCGGAAGCCCAAACCGCGTGTTCGTTTCAGATTTCACATAAATATTGGAAATTACTTGCAGAATCGATTAAGAATCTTATTTTTGATTGAATACAGGGTTATTCAAAATGAATCATCCGATTTCAAAAATCCATAGTTTCAAAAATAAATGACATAGAATGATAAGTAATACATGAATACAAAGGGAAAATATGAAAGTTTTATATTGTGACAACTAGATGGCGCTCGTGTATTTTTCGAAAGCTGTTTGACAGGGTTTTGCAGCCGCAGAAGTGATAATAACGTCCTTTTGCGTGTTGTCATTTGCGCGATGTGGATCAGTAATCACTTTTCAGCGTAAATTTCGTAAAAAGTTCCGAATCCGCCTGCGGCTCAGAATATTCGAAGGTGGTGTCATCAGTTTGAGACCAGTGCATGTCTATGTAAAGGGAAAAGTGGAGGACGACCAGGCCTATCTGCGGAAAATCTTGATAGAGTGAGCGACACTTTTATACGAAGCCCAAAGAAATCGACTGTTACATAGCTCGCCCCATTGCGAATTCTTCGCCCCATTATGTGCCGCCATTACCCACAATTTTATGAGAAATTATACAAAAGATTACTGCTGCTGTACATTCAATTACCAGTGACATAGAAAATCGGTTAACAAATAAAAAATTTACAGCCATGGAGGCATTACTTTTCGACCAACCTTCGTATTTTTTAAAAACACTAATGAAAGCAGTAAAATAACATGACAATTAAACACTATCATAAGATGAGTTTACAACGTGTTTAGCAGGAATTTACATACCGCCTTGACACTATACGTGTAACAAAAGGAAGTTATATTGAACACTTGTAAAAAAACTTCCATATTTTCCCTTTGTATTCATGTTTTATTAATCATTCCGTGTCGTTTATTTTTGAAAATATAGCATTTTGAAATCGGATGATTCATTTTGAATAATCCTGTATAATGCCATGGAATTCATATTTACGTATTATGCATATTTTTTTAATTTTGCTGTCTCTAAACACTCCGAGCTCTTGCAACCATCGATCACGTGACCAACTCTGTAGAAGAGAATAAGAAAACGCGATTGTAGTTTAACAAGAAAGTTTATTTTGAAAGACAATTGTCTCAAATTGTTAAGAACCGCCAAGAATTAATAGAGGTTCCTTTGTGGATAATTTAAAATTTTAAGTCTTTGTTGCTGGGAAGGTAAGGGAGGTACAGAGGGATATGCCTGTTATGCTCTGTTTGACTTGAAATAGCATGGGCGAGTTTATAATAAAAATTAATCAGTGCCCAACAATTGAAATTGAGCATTCAAATTAGATACACCCACACAATCTCTAAATGATTAAAATATTTATCTTTAGAAGATCTTTTATAGGAAACCTTATAGAAAATTCATTTTGCGTATTTAGCAATGGCATTTATGCATCTAAGAGGATGAATTTTTCCGTATGCGAAATAAATATTTATTTCTTTTCTCTATATTATAACCAGAATAATAAGAAAGGAAAACCTACATACCACCAATGAAAATGATTCGTTAATGAAACAAATGATTTCCCTGAGTAACACTAAATTGTATTTATTTTTTTGCTACCATGAGATTGGCAGTAATGAGTGGCTGAAGGAGGAGACCGCGTATTGCATTTCTCTGCACTTAATACTTGGAGGAGCACTGAAAGAGAACAACCTCTACATCACATTTCACCGTCATCTCTTTTAAGTTTATGAGGCACGTGATATTCGCATTCGGCTGTCTCTTAACAACGAGTACCACCGCATCATGACCCTTGTTCGAAGAAAGACAAGGAAGGGCTTCACCTCGCTTGCACGTGTAGTTTTGTGAGAGGAGGGAGGACTTTGTCTGCTCGTGGCTCTTACGTGAGAGTCTTCTGCTTGCGCCTTGTGTTTACGCTTGAAAAGGCAGCAAAGTCCGCCCTCGTGTTTGACGACTTGCTCAAATTAAATAAGCAACAGACCTTTTTAAAATTTATGCGAGGATATCTTCATTTTGTAGTAAATAAAGTTAATTGAATTTTTATTCGCACGTATAATTTTTCTCTAATATTTTTCAGGCGTACTAATTACAGGAAAAATCATGTTTGATAAAGCGCATTGGTTAACAATTTGTGGTGTTTTTCTTTCGACATGAACAACAGTTTAGACTGTAGAGATAGTGTTTCGTTTTTAAAATAGTTACTATCTATACGCCTCTGCATAATCAATTATTATGTCATCATTTGCGAATGTTCATCACGGGTTTATTCTTACAAGTCTTAAATAATTTCAATGTTATTCAAATGCCCTCAATAGTAATTCAATTACTCTTCTATTGATAAACGAATTAAAATTTTAGGCAATCAAATAATTAATTTTAATTTCATGTAAATAGCATTTAAGCTCTTTTTGGATGTTTTTTCTAAGTCTTCATGAAGCAAATATGCTTAAAGTCGAAGCTCAGAGGCTTCACAACCTTAGAGCATGGAAAAAGAAGCATTCTCCTTCTTCCATGCTTAAAGGCTTTCATATGGTTCCCACGGAGACAATAATGAATTTTATGCAGTGGAGAACTTCAAATTTCTTTGACACATTTAAATGACGGATGTAGCAGGAAAGAAGGACAATACACAAAAACCCTGGAATAAAGTAAATAATAAATATTGAAGGAAGGGTGGTAAGAGCCTAGAAAAAAGCTCACATTTTGGATAGTGGCTATCCTTTGTCAAAGCAAAGAGTGAAAGTGATAATAGGGGCATTAGAAAACGTCTTATATAAAAACAAAATGGGGAAGGGGGAGAAATTATTGTCTAGGGAGTCAAGGAAATAATCTTCCTTACATTTTTATTTTTGGTCTCCAAGATATAAAATTAAAATACAAGCTAACCTTGTTTTGTCTTATTATATATTTGTCCGGCTTATATGCACGGCAGACATCAAAGCGCAATCCATTTCCGACAATATGCTGTGCAAGATATTACTCTTGAACATTACGATGAGCCAATTCAATGAAATCAGCTGGAAATGGAGGAACGAATGTATTGTCTTCACATACTCTCTGATAAAAAAAAGAGTCAAGTCACATACTCTCTCAGGTCTGCCGTGAACACTCTAACCTAACCTAACCTAATCTAACCCACAGCTCTTTTTTTCGAAAACCCACGTCTAATCCATCGCAGCAAGCAACCGTTGAATCGTATAACGATGTGAGGCTGCTTTTTTATTTATTTATTTATTTTTTGCTCCTGCGCTCTAGGGAAGCCAATGAAATAAGGATACACGAGCCTGCTTGAAATGAAACTTGGTTAATTTGTCTTATTTGATATCTCGGAGGCGATTATCCTGTCTTTCATTACTAGATTTTTGAATTCAAGAATTATAATAACCATTATAATTCAAGTTTTTATTGCACGATTGTATTGATATTTTACAGATTCTCAGCTCATTCTTTTCTTTATGCGTCGATAAGTGGCGGCGTCCAGCAACGCATTGGTCCCTGGAGATTCGCCACCATCTGAACATAGTGTTTAACTAACGACGGTTGGTGCTCATATAAGGCCCTCCTAATTCCCCGTACCTGATTTTTCTGTGGGTTCATATCAAGGGCGTTGTCCTGGACGTTTAAAGAGGAAACCCAATCAAAGCTAGACGTTGGTGTTGCTAGAAACTCGTGGGAAGCAATATCCGCCATTTGTTTTGTGCGCAACGATGCACATGTTGAAGTTTAAGATAAGTAATGAGTTTGAGAATAAGTCTATAAAATGTCAATGCAATCGAACAATAAATTCCGGAGTTATAAGCAAGCAAAATGCCACCATAAAATTGTAGACACCCTATACATTAATTAATTTAGAACTCTTTAATTGCGAGATCTTTTCTGTGCATATATTTATCTCATTGCTAGAGAAGGTTCCTTCAGCCCAGTGGGAACGATTTTAAAATGAGATATAATAATTCCGCCTGCCGGTTGACGAGTCGAGGAACATGTTAAGGTTTCGTATCCAAGTGTCAGAGGTAGTTTTGTTAAGCTCCGTATCAGACATCATGATGCTAGAAAGAAATGTAAAAGTGCTTTCGAGAAAAGATATAACTATACTGATATTATAAAACGTTACAGACGAACACACTGTCATTTCGAAATGGGTAATTCATAATATTTTAAATGGGAATGGAAAATTCCACTTTGCTGAAGCTGCTGGAGACTACCAACTAGGAAAATCCAGTCCGCACACAACGAAAGCCGATGTATCTGAAAAGTGAAAGATATTATTAGGAAAGAGAAAATCTCATAGTATCGGAAGGTTCAAGTTTAAAATGAAAATACAATGCTCGCATTCATAAGCAGTCGTCACATAGAAAAGTATTGTACTGTATTTTCGTTTTAAAATTAAATCTTTCGATATTATGATGAAGATCGCTATTCGTGGACCTCCGCTACGAGTCATGGAAACCTTAGAAGAGGCATGGATATATCGATCTGACTGCAGCAAATTTAATATTGTTCTCGGGCAGAAAAGGGCTTTTCAAGACGAGTACGCGATGCAAGAAAAGTTTTTGGAAAGCATTTATGAAGGAAGCTGGTTTGTCATAAAAAAGCCAAACTACAACTTCGCATGCTAGCGAAAAAGTCCAAAGTGCCTGAAATGTAAAGTGACGAATCAAACAATGCATGGCTCCGTGAGAATAAAGCGTCGGAATTTGGAGACGGAGACGGGAATCCGGGAAATGCCCTTTTCTGACATTCCCCGTAAAAATCACCTGATGCCGCTACCTTGGATTTCCGTGCGTATCGTCATGACGGTCGGAAGCAAGCGACCCCGAACAAAAGCGGATCTATGGAAATCTTGCTTGGAGGAATAGGTCAGACTAACTAGGGTATGCTTCGACGAGTCCTTCTCCAGTGGAAACTGAGATGTAGAGCAATTGTGCAGGCACAGGGGAGACTTTAGAGCAGAACTCGTGCTGGCGTCGCAGTGTAAACTGAAATATAAAAACTCTGAAGACTCAGGGTCTGTATTAGTTATTGGTATTGCAAATAAGAATTATAATTGAATTAAAGAAGATGTGAGATTTAAGTTCGTAGATTTTCTGGAGGAAAAGTTAATTCTACAAAAAATTACTCACAATTAAATTAATGCCAAAAATTAACTCAGTACAAGTATTCAGTCTGTATAAAAATTTTAATATTGATTAATTTACATGTATTTCTTGAAAACAACCTTGCGTTCCTGGTCACTTTAAAATTTCACAGTGATTACATGTTTCTTACAAGACTTTTTATTATTTTTTAAATAGCAAATTAAGTTACAAAATTGTCTCCAGGCGCTAAAGTAATAAATTCACACTACGTGTGTTGAAAACGGCTTCAGAGTTGCATTTTAATTTTGGAGCAATTTTTAATGCTGTAAATTTCAAACGTAAAAAAGAATTTTCACTCTCATGCGTTAAATAACAATTTTTAGGCAATTTAAATGCTGAGGGTACATGGCAATTTTGATGCCAAGAAATGGGGTTAGTCTTTCTTAACTTCTAAATGGGAATTTTATTTTTCACATTACATTGGCAGAAAAGGACAGCAACCGGTTTTCTTGCTTTAATCATGGCAAATTCAGTTTGGAAATTGCTGCAACAGTTTCCCATTCGCCATGGTAAAAAGGAAAAGGGAAAAAAATCCATTTCCTCTCACTACCTTAACCATGTCGTCGTCTTGGTGAAGGCGTAAAAGTCGAGGTTCCCGTTGGCTCAGCGACCAGTCAGAATGTCTCCTGGGATCCATTTACACTTTTGATAAATGGGATCTTTTTATCTGTGAGGAAATTTAGTCTTAGTGAAAGAGACAGCAACTGGAGAGGTAATTATATGGTCGAATATTTACTACGAAACTGCTGATCTTAAGCGATAGAGACAGGGGACTTAGTGCGAGGGAGAAAAGTTTAAAGTAGAGAAATCTCTTTATAGAGCGTTAATTACTGGTCTAATCTGCTCAGGGGGAAAAATGGCAAAAATATGCAAACTCGGGACAATTGACTCTCTCTCTCTCTCCGCCTGTGACGCAGGCGCCATTAATGAGTTTGGCCGTTCTTGCGTTGAAATGGGCGAGGAAATGGAATAAGAAGGGGAAACGGGAGCAAAATTCCTAAATAGCCAAGTTTTCCTTTCCTTGGAAACTTTTTCTTCCTAAAATATCATTACCATTTTAGTTATTATTTAACCAGGCCAAATTTTCATTAATGCTTGGCTATTTATAAATGTCCCATTCGTTTCAAAAGAAACTTACCAAATTGCTTAAAGGTATGCGAGCGTTAATTATTTTTTTAAAAGTTTCTCACTTTCATTGATTTTAAAAAAATAAAATTCAATCTTAAAATTTGCAAATAAAGATTTAGGTTCGTTTAAACAAATTGAAAAAAATCTGATAAGAAGTTGAATATTTTATTTTAAATACTTATCAGAGAAATGGTATTTTGGGGTGTTTTTAACGATTTTTAAAGGTGATCAACCTTTAAGCACGAGTGTCATAGTTGTAATTCAATAAAGAAAAGCAAATTGCATTTTACTAAGATGTACTTTCCAATAAGATGTAATTTTTCCTCTTAATCAGCATCCTTTCAACGTATTTCTCTCTCCTTCGACAAGCTTCTGCAAATCTTCTGATTGTTACTGAAGCCTAAAATCTTAGTTATTATCGTTCCTCGTTGCGAAATCATCGTCCTCGCAATGTTGTGAATAAGAAAACGATGAGGGGAATAAAAATAACTTTTCCCCTAATGATTGGCTTCCTTAAAGGTAAACTCCACACCCAAAACAACTTTATTTAAATTGAAAGATGAAGGACTCAATAACAACGTAGCATGTATAAAAATTTTCAATTCGAACTCGAAATTGACAAAATATATAAAAAAACTTTCATCTTTTCCTTCTCCCTGCGATCGACACTGGCGCCATGTTTCGGCAACTGTTACGTCACAAGTTGCCGAGAAGTGCGAAGGAGTTTCTAATTCGTGACGTCACACATTGGACGCTATCAGTTAGACATACTATCGGTTAGTTGTCAGTTGGGTATCGCAATGCAGGGCCGTAGCCAGGATGTTATCTTGGGGGGGGTCGATTTTCAAAAATTCCACTGAGTCGGACCTTATTTCGAAAATTCCACTGAATCGGACCTTTTTCCATATTTGGGAGGCGGACCTTTTTCCATAATGGGTTGGTCGTCGACCCCCCTCGACCCCCTCCCCCTGGCTACGGGCCTGCAATGGACTATGAATATGAAACAAGACCGATACTGACGACTGCGATTTTGTTAATAGTGACAGCGATATACGAGGGCCGTTAGAAGAATTAAATGCTACCGCAACTTCTGCAATATACAGCCCTATGCATTAATCCGTGAAAAGGGATCTTCTGCTTGCCGCATCGGCGTGTGCACATTAGGGCGGCGTGTGCCATACGCAGCAGATAGGCCTACCTCATTCTTTCGGCGTTTAGTACATGCTGTTGCGGTCGTTTTTCTTGAAGAACGCCAGGCCCGTTTAGAATAGGAAGAGCATCTAGTTCCACCTTATACGTGATCTAGTTTCAGCGAATTTCTTGTTTGAATTGATACTTAATTTAAAACGGCGGATGCGTAGACAAAGCAAGACGCTTCGAAATGAGCACACGATGCTGTTTGGAGTTGGATACCAGTTCCCTCGCTGTCAAAAACTAATCCACTGTTTTTTAATCGATTCTGGTTCTGGAAATCTATGAAACGTGAAATTTTTATCCGACTGTCTATTTACACATCCAAACAGAGAACAAATTAAAGGCGTACCGACATAAAATAGGTTAGCAAATCTTATGATATGTAGAATCGTTCTAAGCGACTAGAATCTCGGCGACGAAATTTCTCGAGGTTCTGGCGCCAGGAAATGACGCCTTGTTCCGCCGTGTTCTCTGGCGAAGTTATGGAAGATCCCACGCCAATTTTCAATTTTCCGAGGGATTTTTCTTAATAAAATATTAGGAAAAATCGAAAAATTTTGAATGATATAAAATCTATTAATTCGGATTAATGTAATGATGCAAAAATAATAAAATCTATTTTTTCCGTGGAGTTTATCTTTAAGCTTAAAGATACTCATGGGAAAAATGGAACGAAAAAATTCCGCAACATGGCTAAGAACCAGGGATTTACGAGTATTACGCTAGTTGCCTCTACCAACTAGTCTATTTCTTAAGCTTGCCAAGTACATGAAGGAACAAGGGAGCTTGCCAAGAACATGAGTGTACAGGGAGCGGTTTAGGATCTAAATTTTCAGGTTTAGGATCCTGGTACTGTTTCATCTGCTGTGTCATGGTGAAGAACAGAATTCGCGCCAAAGAATGGGATTTACACTGTAACTTACACTGTTGAATAGGCTACCTTCAAAATACTCAGAAATATGAGAAGTGCGCCAAGTACAACTTTCATATTCTTTATAAAGAGAAACTGTTTTAAAACGTTTCTGCAGAAGTATTTGAAGAGATATCAGAAAATGAATCTCAAAGCCTACCTGCAGTTTGCCTTTCTGATTTTTTTATTTTTAATCTTCTCCCTTGTCTACAATACTTTCTGAGTAACCCATGTAACAGACATTATTGGTAAAAGTTACTATGTGATCAAAAGTTTAGAGACATCCCAAATCATGGAATGTGCCAAATATCGCATGACAATGACATGTAAATTATTTAAATAGCCTCACACACCTTCAGACACATATATGCTTCGTATTATTAAGATATGGGTCATTCAAAAGAGCTCAGTGACTTCCAACGTTGAACCATCATAAGATGCCACTTGTACAACAAGTCAGTCCGTGAGATTTGCACCATTCTACAAATACCCCGTACGATTCTAGGCAGTGTGAGTGCGAAGTGGATGAACCCAGGGAGCAAAAACAGTGCAACCACGATCTGGTAGACCAAAGAAATTGATAGGCAGAGATCGTCGAGCGCTTGCACGTGTGATCCGGAGCAATCGAAGGCCTTCTGCTAAAAGGATTCCTACCGCGTTCAGAAATTCTGCTTACTGTGTTGCTAATGCAATCACCATTCGCCGGGAACTCATTCCCTGGGTTTCCACGGTTGTGCTGCTGCTTGCAAGCACTTCATCATTGGCAACAATTCCAGAGACGAATTTGAGGTAGTGTAAGGCTTGCAGAAACTGGAGCATAGAACAGTGGAAATTCGATGAATCCCGGTATACACTCTGGCAATTAGATGGACGAAATTGGGTTTGGTGGAACCCTGGAGAACCTGAGTTGTGTGGTGCCCACCGTGAAATTTAGAGGAGATGGCGTCATGGTATGAGGCTCTTTTTCACGTTTTGGACTGGGCCAGCTTGTTTCTGTTAAAGGAACGATGAAAGCTGTTGCTTATCGAGACATCTTAGATCACTGTGCACTGACAACTTTGTGGAAACAGTTCGGGGATGGGCCTTTTCTCTATCAACATGAAAATGCTCATTTCCATAAAGCAAGGTATATACACGACTGATTTCAAGATAACGGGGTTGAAGAAATGGATTGGCTTGCTCAGAATCCGACCTGAATCCCATTGAACACCTGTGGGATGAATTGGAACGTCAACTACGAACCAAGCCACGCCGTCCTTCACCCGTAGCTGAACTAACCAGTGCTCTGAGGCAGGAATGAAGGGAAATTTCAGCTTCTTACTATCAAAAATGACGAAAAGTCTTCCTGGGAGGGTGGAGGCTCTCATTAGAGCAAAAGGGGGTGCCGCCGCTAACTAATTCCTGTTATCTGAAGCCTGCGACGCAGAAATGTACATATTTTCTCCATGTATAAATAAATCATTTGAACCATTGCCGTTTTTTTCCTGGACATGTTTCTCCTGGTGGTACGCTCTTTTAGAGGACATCCACTTTCAACTGAGCAGTCTGCATATACATGTATACTGGAAATGAACATTATTAATCTTAAGTTTCGCTTCCAAAGAAGTAAAGCAAACAAGGGAGAGAAACCGTTTGGTTACTACACTGCTCTTGAATGTGTACTATGATTTTTAGCAAAAAATAAATAAAAATAAAAAATAAAAAAAATAAAAAGAAAAGAAAAGAAAAAAAGAAAATTGCTGCAATCCAAATATACACTAGAATTAAATAATGTCATAACAATATTTTAAAAGATGTTTCTAACTGGAAGGTACTGCATAGAGTAATGAATAAACAGCTACAAGGGATTTTCGTCCTTAATATCTAAGGGATCTATATTAAAAAACTGATCTCTTTCATAAAAAAATTTTAAAAAATATTAGACTTCTTCCCACGAAAATTAGCAGTTATTTCCTCAAAGCATTATATATCATCTATGTAATTTTTTTTCATCTAACAAGATTCCGAGTATTCTTCTTATTGCAGCTTTAGTACCGAGCTAATTTCATTTCTCCACCCCCTCTAATTTCGCTTTCTTTTATTTTATTGTAACAAAGCAAAGCTCGTGTCCCTAGGAGGGATTCCGGGTAACCCTGCTTTGGTTAACATCACCAGCGAGGAAGATTTCTTGGAGATCAATGTTTTATAGCAATACCCAGAAAGCATGTTGGAGGGAAACGGAGATGATTTCGTTCGGTGAATAATGGATAAAGCGTCTCGGAGGAGTCTTGTTTTGTTTGGTCTCTCCACCGATGCCCTCGATCCCGAGCTCGGCTCATTTTCTACAAGACAGATCGGCGAAGATTAAAGGCTCCGCTCCTTGCTCAAAGACAACAAGGTCGACGGTCAACCCTCGAGCAAGTCACCGGGAGGGATTTTATCCCACCCTTACTCCAGTCCCTCCACCTCCAGGTCCTTAAGCCTTTTTGTCCACTCTCTTCAACTTTTCCCTTTAGAAAAATGGCTAAGTGCTACGATCTGTCACACCAAAATGGGCCCTGTGTCAAACAAAAAATTTGATGACTCACTGAAAGTTTACAAAGAAAGAACCTTCTCAATTCTCAAAAAGTAGAGAAATCTCCTTTGTGTGATATTTCTCAGTTAACGTCGTTAATGAGATAAGGGCTCTTAAATTTAAGGGGAGAAGGAAACAAAAGTCATCACGAAGAAGCTATTTTTGAAATACTTGTATTCCATAAATTCATAAATTAAATCGTGTTTAATTATATATATTCTTCATCAGGTTATTAACGAAGAGAAAATGAACATTTTTAAAATTTTCATTAATCATAAGAGCATAGCAGATTCTTATTTAACCCTTACCTAATTGCGCGGCGTATTTTCTGCAATATTGTTCAAATGGTCATTTATACAGAGTCGGCCAAAAAATGTATACACACCTTATTAGATGTCATCTATAACTTTTTTCATATCAGCAAAATCGAAAACTTACATCTCAATATTATTACATGCATTGAATTAAGACGATCCCAACAAAAGAAGGCCACTAGACATCGGAGATTACTTGATAAGAGTTTGCTAGGAAAATGCATAGGAGCAACTGTTCGCCGTGTTCAGAAGTACCGCAACGCTTATGATAATCACTTTGAACACCTGTCGTAATTGTAGAAGTCAAAGAGGACTTATATTAATCGCTTGATGCCTGTATGAATTTAGTGTTACAACTTTTTATACAGGGTGAATACAAAAGTCTGAATCCCCCTTTTATTTTTTGAGCCGAAGCAGATATGTTAATTTTGATGAATCCAATGAATAGGAAGTTGTAGGTGGCCTATCCCATGTGCACTTTTCATCATCCCAAATATGCAAATTAGGACATATTCAAAATTTATCTCAAAAACCGTAAGGGATAGAGAAAAAACCCAATTGCAAACTTGTTCAGCATAAAAAAACAAACAAAACAAAAAAAATCATCCAAATCGGACCAACCAATCACCCACAATCACGTGGTGAACTGTTTGTAAGCTACAAACAGTCACACTGCACAAGGAAAACTGAATGTTGATATTTCCACCATGTAAAGCATGCAAATCAAAAAATTAACATAAATTACCATACTCACATTCACTTTCATACGGAAAAGCAAATAAAAGGCATGTTTCAGCACACAGAAGACAGAACAATTCCAGGATGGCAAGCTACACTGTTCCGGAATTGGTCAACATGATCTTCTGCTTCGGAGAGGCAAGGAGAAACCTACATGCTGCAGTTAGGTTTTATCGAGACAGATACCCTAACGAACGTCATCCATCTCGTCAAACAATGCGTCACATTATTCAAAGATTCGAGGCTACAAGGAATGTTAATGCAGAACGAGGACGACCAAGGGCACAAGGCGACGAGGATACAACAACACTAGTTCTGGCTGCAGTTGCTGCAAATCCCTACACAAGCAGCAGAGCAATTGCTGCAGATGTTGGGGCCATCAGAGAACTGTTCTCAACATTCTACACGCACATCATTTTCACCCATACAATATTCATTGCCACCAAGAGTTACTGCCATTGGATTATGTTGCTAGGGCCGCCTTCTGCAACTGGTTACTTACCTGCCTGGATGACAATCCAAACTTCATTCATGAGGTGTTGTGGACAGATGAAGTCCAGTTCACCAGGTATGGAGTTATCAACAGGCACAACCATCATCATTGGGCAGACGAAAACCCACGATGTCTGCGAGAAGCAACTCATCAAGTGAACTGGAGAATCAATGTGTGGTGTGGATTGTACAATGACACTGTGGTTGGACCGTATTTTTATGATGGAACACTGACTGCAGAACGCTACCGGGCTGAAATTCTCAACGTGGTAGTCACAGACTTCATTGACAATTTGCCATTGGCCTCGTATCAGCGCACGTGGTTTCAGCATGATGGAGCTCCTCCACATTACAGGTTGGTCGTTCGCGAGCGGCTAAGTGAGATGTTTGGACAACAATGGATTGGCCGAGGAGGACCAGTTCGTTGGCCACCCCGCTCCCCTGATTTTACACCACTTGACTTTTACTTGTGGGGATACCTGAAGGACAAGGTTTATGCTACGCAGCCCGCCTCACTGGAGGATCTGGTTCAACGAATCCAGGAAGCGTGCCGAGGAGTGACACCAGCCATGATTGCCGATGTTTTGGCGTCAGTTAGGTTCCGTGCCCAGTTGTGTTATAGTACCCACGGCCGTCACATCGAGCATTTTGTTGATTAACTTTTTTTTCTAAACTGTTTGAAGTAACTTGTTTGTGCACCACGTGATTGTGGGTGATTGGTTTGTCCGATTTGGATGATTTTTTTTTGTTTTGTTTGTTTTTTTATGCTGAACAAGTTTGCAATTGGGTTTTTTCTCTATCCCTTACGGTTTTTGAGATAAATTTTGAATTTGTCCTAATTTGCATATTTGGGATGATGAAAAGTGCACCATGGGATAGGCCACCCACAATTTCCTATTCATTGGATTCATCAAAATTGACATATCTGCTTCGGTTCAAAAAATAAAAGGGGGGTTCAGACTTGTATTCACCCTGTATAGTTTTTTACTTCGCTGAAGTGTGTATACATTTTTATGACGTACTCTGTGTTTTCATTATGCGGTTGCAATATAAAATGTTGTAATAGTTTTAAATTGTACATGTTTTTAATATAATTTAATACATATTACTGAATAGTAAAACTCTTCATTAATCGCTGAGTGTATGCTTCAGTTTTCCATCCGTCCGTCCTCAAAACTCTTGATTGGTGGATTAACAATGAAGGTTTCAGACCAGTGTAATCTAGACCGTGCTTGGAAATAAATCTAATAATATAAACAATTGTCAACAGAACAATGTGTAAAACCGTCATTGGAAAAGCAATCGAGGCCTACGAGATAACAAGACCTGGAAGCAGAAAAGTCATCTGACCATCGGGGTGTTAGCAACAATCCAATCTTCAATGTCTCTTCTTGGATATTAAAAATCAGTGTTTTTCCGTTTGTTGGAAACAATGAATGTTGGATTGTTGCTAGCACCCCGATGGTCAGGTGAATTTTCCGCTTCCAGGTGTTGTTATCTTGTTGGCCTCGAAAAGCAATACAAAGCCATTCGTTTTGACTGTTCATCCGATGTCGCTCTTTGTATCCCAGTTTCCCAGTTTTTTTGCCCGTCCGCCTATGCTTTCTGCTGTTGTTTTATTACTTGGAAATGTTGCTTTATTACTTGGAAATTAAGTAGCCTACGCATATTCATTAATGGCTCCATTGAGTTGCATATGTACTGACTAACCATGTTCCAGTCATATCATGTTCTCATTTACCCAAATCATTTTCTGATATTAGTTGACTTGCTAGTCTGAAAATAAATATAATCCATAGCTCCAGTACTCATTCGTTATCAGTCATCTTGAATCTATTGCAGGACATATGCATTTATCACATTTCTAAATGTTTCTTGCAGACAAAGAGGATACAAGAATCAAGAACGCATGGTGCCAGCAAAGAGAAACTGGCAAGACTTAATATTGGAGCTGATGAAAGAGGTTTCGAAGAATGTTTTTCATCATTGTTTCCAAAAACTTCAAGAACATTGGCAAAAGTACAAGGTGTATCTAAATAGTTCGTTGAATGGTATCAGAAAACAAAAAAAACCAAAGATATACAGGATGTTGCCAATATATACAGGGCAGTACTGCTGAGTAGCCTATCCGTTCGACTGCATGCTGAGCGGCCGATTGGCAGAATGGAGGGAGGTGAAGGTGGCCTGCTTGCAGCCAGCAGTGTCCACCGTCGGGCAAGAGGGGAAGGGGAAACTCCAGGCGATAGCAACAATCACACCAGAAATGCTGGGGGGAGTGAGAGAGATAACTTTGTGAAGAGGATAGCTCTCTGTGCTGAGCAAGGTGGGAGTTTCTTTTAACATTTATTGTAATAAATTGATAAAGGTGTGACACGCTATTTTTCACTATTCTCCCACGCTCCATCTAGTTTAACAAAATAAAATTTCCCAATTATCATTTTATGTCGAGCCGGCGCCTAAAGTCGAGCGGATAGGCAGTACTGCCCTGTATATATTTGCAGCACCCTGTACACAAACTTTATTATTGAACTTCAAAAATAATCGCCATCGGCCACAATGCAATTTGACAACCTTTGTAAAGCTGCTGAAAACTGTCAGCGAAGGCTTTGTAAATCGCTTGAAGCGTTGATGTCAACGCCTTTAGAGATCCGGTACGCCTGGAAAATCTGTTTTCAGGACTTATTTGAAGCATTACCTTCGAGATTACATGGTTTGAAGCAGGGAAGCAAATGAAACTCTGCGGGCGCCAGATCCGGGGAATATGGTGGATGTTCGAGAATAGTTCACTTAGCCAGGAAGTTGCGCACATGGATCGCCTGGTGTGGGCAGGCGTTCTCGTGCAATAAAGTCCACTGTACAACTCTGGACTGAACATGTCGGAGAGTCTCCGTCACCGTTTTCCCCAATTTGTGCCAAAATTGATGCTCACGCGTTGCGTTATTGCACTATGACACTACGTTCTACTGATCGCAACAGGCAAATCTGCTTCAGTTTGCTGTGTTCGGCGCTCAGTGGTGCTTCTCGACATGTTCCCACGCATACGTTCCTGCCCAAGTTTGCTGTTTACATGCAATTTATAAAACACTGCCCTTCGGTAGATACATACAAGGTGCATTTAAAAAGTTTGGTCAATGATATTATAACTAAAGTAAATTAGAAAATATTTTCAATACTTCTTCTACAACTCTAAGTCGGAATTTAGGTGTCCCTCAAGGCTCAGTTTTATCCCCGCTTTTGTTTAATCTGTTTATTAATGACTTGCCATTTTCTTTATCCCCTTTTTCGGCTGTTCTTTATGTTGATGATGTAAATTTATTTTTTGCGGCTAGGTCTATCTATAATTTACAAGCCACCATTAAGCATGCCCTCTCTATTTTAAGTCAATGGAATTCTGTAAAGCCCTCAGTCTAAGAATAGGTATGATCTCTCGCCTTCAGTATCTCGCTCCCACGATATAACTCTTATTAGATTTTTCATTAATACATTCCTTACACTGTTAAAGAATTCTATTTTGGGGATCGACTTTTAATTTCAATTTCAATAGCAACTCGACTTTTTCGAATTCTAAAGCTTCGTAAACTTGTACCGGTTTCACATTTGCTTAATTTTTCTGGTGTTGCGACAGTACTTCAATTTTTTATTATGAGTTTAACTACATTTATGCATAAAGTTAGCAATTGTTATTTAATTCTATCTTCTCCTCTCGCTATTCAGCGCCAAAGTGAATTTCATCCCTATAACACTCGCTCAGTTGGTCATCCCTGCTGGCATTAGATGTTGGTTCTTCTTTACCAGATGCTATTCGCTCCTTTCCGATCATTGCCATTTTTAAAAACAGATTAAAATGTTTTCTTTTCGCTAACAACCAACAACCCTAACTCCAACATTTGTTAATTTTAATATTTTTTCACAAAGTAATATTTTGTTTTATTTGCATATGTAATTTAATTTTTTTTCTTAAATAGCCCATCCAGGGACTTGCCTTTGTCGTCTGATAGCTATACAGGCCCTTGATGGAATCTCTTGACTTTTTGTACTTATACAATAAATAAATAAATAAATAAATAAATAAATAAATAAATACATACATACATACATACATACATACTGGGTGGGCAAGAAATAACGTGAGGTGTTCAGAGCTCGCTAGCGGGAATTCTATTAGGCCAAATGCAGTACATTTTGGTGTATATACTTAGTGGAACATGCAGTTTCGATTTCTGCAAAAAAAAGTACCAAAAGTCGCCATAGGGGGCGCTTATTTCAAGAAAACAATGAATACCTAATTGTCAAATGAACAAATACCGTACAAACCAA
>JAHWFO010002284.1:3997435-4009015 GCA_023313115.1 Rhysida immarginata
CTCGCAGCATATCTGCATTAATTAGTCTGATATGTAACGTTATTTGATCCTTTAAGGTTGAGAGGTCAGGAACATGTGCTTGATACACAAGGCTTTTCAAATATCCCCATAACCAAAAATCACAAGGGTTGAGATCAGGCGACCTGGGTGGCCATACCATGGGAAATGCACGACTAATTATTCTGTTGTCTGAAAAACGTTCTCGCAAGATCTGCTGCACCTGACGTCCGATGTGCGGTGGCGCACCATCCTGCATAAAAATGGTAGAATCCAGACAACCCTTTTCCTGCAATCGTGGTATCACAAAATTCTCAAGCATATCGGCATACCTGGCAGAATTGACGGAACAAGTCACCGGTCCACGGGGACGGATTTCTTCAAAAAAGTACGGGCCGATGATGAAAGAAGCAGTAAAGCCGCACCATACTGTTAGTTTCGGTGAATGCATAGGAGTTGGCAGACACACTTGTGGATTTGATGCAGCCCAAATACGGCAGTTGTGGGTATTGATATCACCATTCAAATAAAAATGTGCCTCATCACTCCATAAAATTTGCCATGGCCATGCATCATCCACTTCCATACGTGCTAAAAATCTCAACGAAAAGTCAGTTCGGGTACGTTCATCTCCAGGAAGCAATTGTTGAACAGGTGTGAGTTTGTAGGGATAAAATGTCAATATCTTATGCAATATTTTCCTCACCGTCGAATATGGGATATCTGTTTGGCGTGCTATTGCGTGTGCACTGCTGGTACCCTGCACAGTAGTCATCTCCCGTTCCACAACAGCAGTTGCAACTTCTTCAACGTGTTGCTGCCTGATTCGTTTGCGTCCCTGGCCTGGTTGCACTCCTAGAGTTCCGGTAGATTCAAATCGTTCAATCATTTTCCGTAAGTTAGTTTTGCTCATCGGTCCTCTTCGTAACGTTTTCAATCGCCGGAATTCACGAAGGGCAGCACTTGCATTGTCGCTCTTCTGATAAAACAACTTGACTAATAACGCCCGGTCAGGCAGAGTAAGCGTCATCGTCAGGCCATTCGTTCGTGAATGATGGGAAATCCTCAGCCTTGCCTTTTATTGTCATGATTGCTCAACACGGAACGCGCTTATGCAAATGTATTCATTGTTTTCTTGAAATAAGCGCCCCCTATGGCGACTTTTGGTACTATTTTTTTTTTTTTTTTTGCAGAAATCGAAACTGCATGTTCCACTAAGTATATACACCAAAATGTACTGCATTTGGCCTAATAGAATTCCCGCTAGCGAGCTCTGAACACCTCACGTTATTTCTTGCCCACCCGATATATAAAAGAAAAATGTTTCTAGGTTTGTTTTTTTTTCATACAAATCTACAGTTTTATTCCAATCTTGATGAAACTTTTAGTACTTGATCTTCAAAGCAAGAGGAAGGTAACTGTCTACATTAGATTTCGAAAAAATAATAATTAATGATACTAATAGATTCTCATAATGATGGGAGGGCACACTAATAAGTATCTCAGGACAACAAAGCAAAGGCAAACTATCTCAACAATAGATATCAATACTCTATTCACCAACAATACGCACGGACCGATAATACATATCTAATAACCAACAATGCAAGGAAAATTTTGTCAATATAAATAAGGTTTATTTTGTAGCAATGCATAGAATTCTTGTTGATCGGGCTTTTCATACATTTACTTGAAAAATTTTTAAAAATGAGCACTAACTGGAGATAATGTAGATTTAGCAGACTATTGAGAAAGAGTGGAAAGGCGACAGAGGAAGCAATCCCTTCGCTCGGTGCTGTATTGGTTTACCCAGCACAATGCTGCAGATGAGCAAATGTTGAGCGTGTCAACAGAATAAACGGCGACTGCTAGATCACTCAAAGTGATGAATGGCCAAGTTTTGCTTCAAGGCATCGAAGACAGAGTGCACTTGCAATAACAGATTATCAAGTAGCACATAACCCCACACACTATCTTGTACATCCACTGCCACCCAAGAAGAGAGCTGTTTTGTTGAAGTTATGGTTGCCATATATTTCCACATCAATGCCGGGCAAATATTGTTGCCATAAAAACCTACGTGGTGATGATGCAGCAATATTTTCAAGAGGATGCAATGATAGAATCTTCTGTTGCCTTGGCAATAGAACATTCATTTAAAAGAATTATTAACAATGAACAGAAAATGAGTATAATATCACGAAAAGTATAATAGATAGGCCAGTCTCTCTCGAGGAGGTAAAGAGAAACAAGTGTCTCCCTTGAGCTCTCTAACAAATGTTCAGATGATTTGTGTGTTTGGAATCCTTGTACATTGTAGAACATTCCTATTCCAATAAGATGAGTATATAAGAACGCCGGTCGTTCTCGGGCGACAGTTTACGATATAACCGATAACAAAGCATATATCATCTCGACTCTTCAAATCAACAAGCACACTGTATTATAAACTTATACTTTAATAATCGTTCGATGGATACATGTTAATTCATATCCATCAAAATGCCACCGAAGAAAAGAACGAGTATTGGTCAGACAAGACAAAAAGTTATCCGGCCGTCGGATACATTTGAACAACGGGAGCTTCGTCTACAGCAGAAAATTGTAGAATTACTGAAAACGAATTTGAGTTATTATTTAACTTCTTCAGATTGTTCTGTTTACCTACAACTGGAATTATCCCGAGCAACGCGGGGTGTCTCTGCTAGTAAATAAATTAATTAAAGCTATGCTAGTATATTCGTATGTTTTTAAATCAAATATTGATTGCAAGTTCATAATCTATGTTTTGTTTATCTATAGGCTACTACACTGATAAAACTTTGATCTGTGGTAATTCTGTACCTGAAATGACTACCGTCTGTGTTTATATAAAAAATCAATTTTTGATCAACCTGATTTCCAAAACAAGTTGTCAAACTTTATTGTTTATTCTGTGAATCTTCCTGTAAAAATATTTGGTTAGTATTGTTTAAGGAATTTCATATTTATTTTAGTCAGTAGGAACAGGCGATTTCATTAGCCGTGTAGAACACTTCTGAGAGGAAGTTGAATTTTTCATTGTTGAATATAATATGCCCAGATAAATTAATCATAATGCAAATAGAAATCTTGTTCCACAACACTGAATACGCTTCTGCATTTAACAGATAACCTCTTCTGTAGCGCCTCTGCAAAGTTTATTTTTGATAAATTATTCTTTAATTGCCAATAGATGGCTGTGGAGTCTAACACTTGTTCATCAGTTAATTCATTTTCCTCGTGAGTTTCGACGCACATGGATTTACAACTTGGACGCAAAGCACGTTTATCATATAGAGTATATAAAAAGCATTTTTTTATAAAATAAGTTTAAACAATTCTTAAGTCATAGGAAAATGTTTGCTTTATGCTTTATTTTCATTTCTAATATCGTCGTCGTGTTCTAATATCACCACCTGTGCAACATAAAAGTCTTCAAATCGTGATTCTTAGAAGTTGATTTTACATCTTCGAGCAACATGGGCTATTTTTCGGAACGTAACAAAGAAAATTAGGTTAACTATATTGGAAATCACCGTGTTTATTTTATATTTCGTTTTAATATTTTGAAAAAAATTGCTAGCGTGAAGGTAAAATTTTTCGAACAATATTTACACTTAACGTAATTTCTTATCCAACCTACAATGCGACAATCGATATGTACGAATGCTAATAGAAGAGCTTCAAAGTTTTTGTTTATAAAATAATTTTTTTGGTTAAAGAGATTTTAAATAATTTCATTATAACCTCTCTGCTGTATGTCGCACAAAGTGAAGAGTAAGAATTGAGCTTAATAGTAGAAATTAGTGGAACTACATGTATATCTTGCGCTCAACTTAGCGGAATCAAGCCCATGGATAACGGTTAAATTATTGTCAGTTATACACTCCAGGTAATATTCATGATAAACAAATCTTTTTAATGAATGGCATTATACAGCAGCTTATAAGAGAGACTGTCTTGAAACTACTTACTGCATTTTGACATTTACCAATTTTTTTTTAATTGCAATAAATATGAATATTTTATTTTGAAACATTTGGGAAATAATTTTTTGACTAATCATATAAAATGAAGATTGCATCTCATTATGACAACATTTCTCCCTTTCAATAATGAATATGATCCATTCAGTCTTCAGTTAATATTTTGCAGTAAGTATCCAAAGGCAATTATTGAAAAAGTACGCGAATTGGTAGATAGTGGTTGCAATTTACATCAAGTAGCCAATCAACTCTGTTTATCCTATACATCTGTACAATACATAGCAAAAAAACAACTACAACAGACAAAAAAAAAGCTGAATTCCCACGAAAAATTGCGAAACGTGAAGTCCATCAACTATAAAAGGACGGTCAAAGAGTCACAGCCCGAAAAGTGAAAGAAAACATGAACTTAACCGTCAGTGTGAGAAATGTTAATCGTACATTGAATCAGTAAGGATTTAATTATAAACGTGTGACCAAGAAACTACCTCTGAGTGCTGGGCACAAGGCAAAATGTTTGGATATGGTCAAGAACTGAATCCACGACAATCATCCATGGAATAATACTGTATTTAGTGACGAGAAACGCTTTTCATTTTGATGGACCCGATAACCTTTCATCCTATATTAATGAATCGGTCCCTCATTATCGAAAGGAAAGCCAGCACGGTGGATAGTCAATCATTGTGTGGGGCATGATTTTACCAAATGGCGTTTTCTACTTGCATCGGCTCCTGTGTCGTGTCAGTTCTTCCCAATACATAACAATGTTGGATGAACACATTATCCCGTTTATAAAGAATCAATTCCAGGATGAAGTGTTTTGGTTTCAGCAGGATAATTAAGAGCCCCTGGGTGTGATACGAGAGAAGAATGTTCAAGTTCTGGGATGGCCGCCTTGCAGTCCAGATAACGTTTGGAAGTTACTTAGTGATATCGTGTAAGACCGACAACAATATACCAAGGCCGAAGAATTGCGACAGAGCATTCTGGACGAAAGTGAATTCTTCAAAAGGAAAAAAACATATATTCTCATTAATTTGTGCAAATCCTTTCCTCATCGCCTCACGGAGGTGATTCAACGGAGTGAAACAAGACACTAAATCTCTTACTGATTAAACCAGTCGGTATATCATATTTGTGCTTTTCATAAAGTGATCAAGAAGTCATGACCTCTGACATGGGGACAAAAAAACATTTTCATTGGTTGGAAAAATGAATTTGATATAAACAGTGTAAGCAGCACTTTAATTCAAGACAATCATTATTTTTTCATACTTAATCTGGTCACTGTATTATTGGAGTGTATATTTTAAATTTCTTTAAAAAAAAACTCAAAATAGAATCAAGTTTTAGTTTTCCTAGCAGAAATTGTAGAAAAACAAAAGAAAACAATGTTTCCTTTATTTTTCCATGATTCACCTGTTTTTGCTTTCTTGTTTTTTTGGTTTTTTTTACTTTATCTTCTAGGAAGTTTGAGGTTTCTTGGTATTTAGTAAGTAGTTCTTTCGTAAATAAACAACCCCCCACTGTAATGGCTAATTTGCTTGCTTGTTGTATTTGAAGAGATGTTGTACTTTAAACAAAAAAATGATAAAGTAATACTTACTTACTTACTTACTTTTCAAACCTGCTTATCCGTTAGGGTCGCGGGGGCAGCAGCCCTATGGAGGATCTCCAGCGATCGCGATCTTCCGCCATCAGGCGCATGTCCTCCCGGGTAATATCCAAGCGACTCGAACCCAGATTCTCCATTTAGTCTAGCCATCATAAAATAATTAGAGACAAAAACTGGCAAGATTTTGAAAACTTTTTAATGTTGAAAAGACATTTTTGAACATGGAACTGTTTAGTTATAGGATGAGCAATGAAAGATTATGATAATAACATGTTATGTCTATATCCAGTATTAGAATTTAGATGGACGAAGGAACAAATGATATTCAGTGGAATAGCACACATTTCTCTTAGAAGCATTGTGTAAAGTATTTCTCAGTTCTTTGTTCGAGTTGTGTTAATAAACATGTTAAATTTTAACCTTGGAAGGATTATGCTATTTTTCATCTTCGGAAAGAGAATATGTTCAGATATTGCAAATTAATTGTTTTATGGAAAATAATACTATAATATTAATAGCCTAATTCTAGGCTCTGTAAGCCTTCACAATTATCATCTTACTTTCATATTCCTGAATAAAAATCTTTCATTCGTATATAAAATTTTGAAAGCATTTCTGTTTTCTTTTTTAAAAAATTCCTATTTTGCTTAGTCTAGATTAAATTTTCCAAAAACAATTTCCAGTGGCAAAAAAATCAATAAATAGAATATTAACGTTGATTTTATCATTTTGAATATTCGCAGCGTAAAGTATGTTGAATGGTTTGAATTATGGTCAAAGATTTTCCTGTAAGAAGACATAGGGGGAAATAAAAATTTCTATATTGATTACTAGGCGATATCCCCGGCGTTGCTCAGGCTCTTTTTTAAGTAAATCGACTTAACAAAAGATCTTTCCCCATACACGCTTTCATCCCCTATTTTACACCCTTAGGGGATGAATTTTGAGAAATGCTGAAAGACGTGTTTCATTATTTGTATTGCAGAATATTTATGCTAAATTTTAAGTAAATGGACTAAAAAAAATGTTTCCCCGTAGAAACTCTCATCCCCTAATTTGCATCCTTAGGGGCTGAATTTCCAAAAAAAATCCTTTCTTTTTGCGTGCCTCGCTTATGAAAGGATCCAACTATCCAAATTACGCGTTTCTGATTTCAGTAGTTTCGGCTCTGCATTGATGGGTCAGTCAATCAGCCAAAGAGAGATCTTTATTTTAATTGCAGTTTAAAATTATTACAAGTATTATTTTTTTTAATTACAGTTACATTGTATACGTTTTTGCTTAAGAAGTCCATGCTTGGTTTTACAGATAGCTCTCAAAATGGCTACCATGAGCTTCAATATAGATTTTTAAGCACCACATATTTTTCTTAAACTAGTATTCTACTAAGCATTTTTCCAGAGACTTTTCAACGATTACGTAATTTTCATCGATTTTTAATCAAACGCATTCCACCTAGACTGCTTTTCCTATCAGCAACTTTGATTCGCATGCGTTTTTCAGCCGTTTTGTAGGCGACTTTTCCATATCTGGAGGGTCTTCACGCTTATTTTTTTAGACGCAGCCAATCAGCTGCAGTCTACATCGCTAGTCTGTATCCTGGGTCTGCTTTTGCCATTTCGTTACCTCTTCATTGTTCGCTTCATCTCTTGATCTCGTCTTGATCTGTCCAATATACTAAAGCAATTCTATTTACTCAAAGAAAAGCTGATTAGTAAGTGGAAGCAAAGCGACCACTCTGGAACCCGATCACAACAATGCATTGATTGTAGGTGCAGGTTCAGACACAATGCTTTAAAACGAGATTCCACAAATCATATTAGAATCAAAAAGAATTTCAATGTTCTCAACAGGTCTTGAATACACAATAGCCTTTAAATACCTCTACATGTAAAAAAAAAATTTAATGCAGTAAAGTCAGAGATACGTTCGTGTATGCTCAGCAATGTCTTGTTCTTGGTTTCTCGTCTATTCAGAGTTGTTCAGCATACCGATGTTTCATTTATTCGCATTGCAGTCTGTACTGTACATAAGGTGCATATCTGTTATTTCTTGATTTTAGGTATTTTGAGTATAAAAATAACTATACTCTTAGGCAAATCTTCAAATTTCCACTATCTCTTGTTTATGCAGTTGCGAGATGGATTTCTAGTATATGTACAATCGCATCACAGTTCCAATCTGTAAAAGAAAAATATAATTAAAATTTTTTCATACGGTTTCTCATATAACTAAATTTTTAAAGGTTACCTTGTAACTGGAAACTATACAATATTTTTAATAACAATAAATTAACAATAAAGGTAAATTAAAACATATTTTACCTTTGTTACTTCATTTTCACACATACACTGGTGGACAAAAGTTTGGGGTCGGTGTGTTTTCTAAAAAAACAATTATTTTGAGATTTTATTGTTATGACACCTTTTTAATGCCATTTTTACAAATCTGCTTGCCAAGCACTCTTCGTTTGTCTTTCCTTCGGTCTTAATCACCACCGATTCTCAGATTTCATCATAAATTATATTGAATATATCAAAATTGACAATTGAACAATTGATCTTTTAATTTGTTTTTAAGTTACATCCAAATAATGCAAATTACACTGGTCAAAAGTTTGGGGTAACAGGTAAATAATCATCAAAATATCAAAAGTAAAGGAAATTAATATGAAATCTGATCACCATTTGGCTTTACAACTTGAAGAATTAGATTTGTCATTAATGAAAATAACTTCTTGATGTTTTTGGTGCTATTTTAGCAGCGGAGGCCTCAATTGCATTGATTAGCTGCTCACGAGTTGAATACTGTTTGTCACCATAAATATCCGGGCTCATAAGGTGCCAAACAGTTTCTATAATGTTGAGGTAGGGACTCCTTGCTGCCCAGTCTAGTGTACGAACATTGTTAGTGGAAAACCTTTCATAACAACTCGTCCTGTGTGGATGGATGCGTTGTCTTGCTGCCATACCCATTGTTTTTGTCTGTAGTGTCGCTTGCAGAAAGGAATGAAAGTGCTCTGAAGGTCTTCCAAGTATTTGGTTGCCGTATAGGAGGTGCTACCCAAAATTTCCCTAAATTGTTTTATTCTTACCGAACCGTAAGAGATACGAAGTTTTGCCGATAGATGTAATTGTGACAAGCGGTGTCATTCTATGTCCACATGATTTTGAGTTTGAGCTGTTTTTGTCACTCTTTGTGTTGGTCGTGTTGCGATTCTTGATATTAAAGCTGAAGAAAACTATGGCTGAAACCCACATACTATTAAAGGAGGCTTTTGGTGAACAAGTTTTAGGCCAAACCCAAACATTTCTGTGCTTTAAGCGTTTCAAAGATGGTCGGGAGTCCATGGAAGACGACAAGCATTCTGGTCGACCGTCAACAAGCACAACTCTGGAAATGATCACGAAAGTGCGTGACATGATCCGAGAGGATCGAAGTCAGACCATCCACGATGTTTGTGAACGCCTTGGACTGTCATACGGAACGTTTTGAGACGATTGAGGGAAAACGCAAGGCGCAAAAGGCCAGACATGTGGAAGAAGAAAGACTGGCTACTCCATCACGACAATGCTCCGGCGCACACATCCCTTGCTGTGAGGGACTTCCTCAACAAAAGCAACATGACCATTGTCCCCTGGCACCCTGCGATTTCTACCGCTTCCGAAAATTGAAATTGCGTTTAAAAGGGCGTTGAAGTGATCCAAGCGGAATCACAACACGTGTTAAATATGCTCCAAACTGGGAACAATTAGTTCAAATGCCCAAGGAAACTGCTTTGAAGATGACGAGGGAAATTAAAAGATCTGGTAAGTTCCGTATTCTATAGAGGTACATTTCGGGAAATTTTGGGTAGCACCTCCTATTTGCCCTCAATTACTTTTATCTTCAGGTGACCCGTGTTTGAAATGGCACTTAATACCATCACACCTCCTCCTCCCATTTGGTGCTTATTTCTGACCGGAGCAATTGTTTTTTGGCCTTGTTTTTCAACATAACCGCACATGTTATCAGATCCATCCATGGAAAATCGTTTTTCATCAGAAAATACCACTGATGTGTTTCTGAGCTCTTTTGTTTTGGTCTTAATGGCAGTGATTTTTCAATAGTTTCATAGTGAAAATTTCTCACGCTGCAATTCACACCTTATGTTTTTGAAGCCTTCAAATCAAGATTTACTTTGATGCGTGTACTGTTTACAATGTGGCCAGCTGCAACTTCTCTTCTCATATGGCGTTTTATGCGAGATTTTGCCCGTCTTGTAAGTGGAGATGGTCTTCCCATCTTCTTTCCTGTCTTCCTGTTTTCATTTTTAATTGTCCTGTTTACTTTATTGTAGCCAACATGAGCAATTTCAGCTACTCGCTTGAAATTCTTGTCTTCAGCATACAATGCATGAATTTCCTGTCATTTATCATTAGAAATCATCTTAAGACACTTCTTCGCATTCCAAAAAATCAATGGACAAAGATTCATGCACTTTATTACAAAAATATCAGTTATTTACCTGTTACTCCAAACTTTTGACCGGTTCAAGTTGCATACTTTGCATGTAACTTAAAAACAAATTAAAAGATCAATTTTTCTATTGTTAGTTTTGATATATTCAATAGTAAGTAAAAAGGTGTCATAACAATAAAATCTCTAAATAATTGTTTTCTTAGAAAACACACACTTACCCCTAACTTTTGTTTACTAATGTATTTGTTAATACCCTGTCTAGTCTAATAAAATAATAAAAACAGAAGTAATATTTATACATTAAGTCACTCGCGGAGAATTCATAATCATCGCATAAGACTGGGTTCCGTAGTCGTCTAGAACATTTTGCTGAGAATCATTAAATATTTAGATTCTCGGTAATGTAAAAAAGATCTCTGCTATAACTTGAATATTCATGAAATCTCGCTTTAGATATAATATTTATTTGGATATATTATTTATTTAATGTTGAAATATTTAAAAGCGTTCCTCTGCTTTAAGGTAACATCTTATATGAGAAATCATGTCATAGGAAATGATATTTTCTTACATATTTAAAATGTTCTGAAGCAAAGTATTTGAGAGAGAAATTTTATGAAATGGAACGGATATTGCGACATGTTTAAAAATGCATCCAACTTTTAAATTATTTTGCCTAGTATTACATGCAAACTTCTGAATCTACATACAATAACTGCTGAAAATGACTACCACAGCTTCTCATTGTCTGCCGAACTTTTTCAAAAATACCAGGAGGTTTTTTAATTTCATTACATCCATCACCTATCCGATTCCTCAAATCTTCTACATTTTTCACAGGAATAGTGTAAACTAATGACTTCAGATGGCCCCATACGCTAAACTGGTCTGAATAAAAAAACAGCCGTTTTTTGTAACCAGATTGTAGTTAAAAGTTAGCAGTATATTTTTTGTCGAAAAACCTCTATTGCTTTGTATCTTCGAAACAAAGCGGTATTCCGAAAATCATCCAAAATCTTAAAATAATCCAAAGAATTTTTTACTATGTTTAATAAACACCCTGTATATGGTTATTCTGGTTAATAGAGGTTCTACACCATACTGAACCGCATTCGTTGCTAATTCATTGGCCGAGCAGGGTAATACACAATTTACCAAAAAAGAAATTGGGTACTTCCAAACAGTATATTAATGGTCTCGTGTGGGGATGTTTCACGTATTACGATGTTGAAACGTAAATGATGTTAGTGGTAAAATGAAGTCAAGCATATTGTAATATTCTAGACAGTGAAGTGCTCCCGTTGTGACGTTATAAAGAAATGGACCCAATAAGACAATGCCAGATGTCACGCATCTGCTGCTACCATGCAGTGGCATGAAGTAAACAATGTTCGACGCTTGGATTAGCTTGCACATAGCCCCGACTTCATTCCGTTGTGCATCTGGGATGGAACGGCGGATAAGGTCTCGGCTACAGCAGCTTACTTCCACTATCCT
>JAHWFO010002284.1:4009415-4167550 GCA_023313115.1 Rhysida immarginata
GATAAGGTCTCGGCTACAGCAGCTTACTTCCACTATCCTCGAGTGTGAGATTTTGCAAGAGAAATGGCGGAAAATTTCAATGGATTTTATCCACAACTTAGTTTTGAGCATGCCTAAGATGGGGGGGGGGGGTTTATAGCCGCAAAACCAGATTTTGACAGTTCAAAAATCCCAGACAGGCATTTGCGTAGGTGTCCAATTGCTTTTTGATATACAGTGTAAGATTCAAATTATTTATCCATATACCAAATTTCATTCCTTTACTTATCCATATACGAGGATTACTCCAAAAGTAATGCACAATATTTTTTAAATTTTATTTTTTATTCTACACCCTTACAACTTATGGAGGTCATAGATACATCCTTTAGGAGTAACATATCATTTTTCCCCAAAATCCCCGTCCCTTTCAACTGCCTTACGCCACCTTGGAACGAAGGCGTGTATACCTGCACGGCAAAAGTCTCGATCAGCACGTTTGAGCCACTGTTTAGCAGCGTGCACGAGGGAGTCATCATTTTCAAACTTCCTTCCGCGAAGGGATTCCTTCAGTTTACCAAGAGATGGTAGTCGCATGGTACCAGGTCAGGACTGTAAGGCGGGTGGTTCAAGTTTTCTAATATCCTCTGTAGATTTAGGACTGACATGTGGCCGTACGTTGTCGTGTAGTAGCAGAACATCCTGCTTCTACCTATGCGGTCGAACACGACTAATTGTCCTGTAACGTCCTGCGCATTGTTAAGGCTTTGTGCAGTGCGTGGTCTCCCGCTGCGAGGAGAATCGCGAATATTAGCTGGCCTCTTTCGCCTGATAATCTGCTTGTCCATCGACTAATCGTATTGCGATCGACAGCTGCGTCTCCGTACACCTTTTTCAACATTTTGTGAATGTTTCTCACGGTCTCGTTCTCAAAGCAAAGAAACTCAATCACAGAACGTTGCTTATGACAAATGTCCAGTACAGCAGCCATCTTGAGGAGTGCTATCATGGCCTCACTCACAGGAACGACTTAAAATACATTTGAATATAAGCGGGAAATATGTATCTATGACTTCCATAAAATACAAAGGTGTAGAATAAAAAATAAATTTAAAAAAATATTGTGCATTACTTTTGGAGTGACCCTCATACCATAAGACCGAACGGACTCTAAAAGTCCAACCCCAGCAGGCCAACCCGAACAAATTAAATAGTGAAGTAGGACATGCCTACGAACAATTTATATGCCGAATTTCAATCTTCAAAGGACATCGAAAATATAAGAATATGGGTAGACAAACATGATAAAACCAGTCATTTGGTCAGTTTTTATGCTACTTAATAGTTGTGTCACGTGGTAAATCCTTCGTTCGAGGATCGTGACGTGTTCCAGCCTCTGGGACGAAGACGAGCGATGTCACGATGATGCTGTTAATCGGAGGCGATCACGTGCTAAACGAGAGACGTGGCAGAAGGAAAAAGGTATCGAGGGAAGTAAGAACCGGGCCGTGCGAGCTGACAAGTTTGCTCGTCGCCATGAGCTTGATTCTTCGAGCGCTACCGCGTCTTTGGCTCAAGAAAAAGCTACTGTGAGTTTGCTTCGAGTAAAGCTTGCTACCAGAGCAACGTCGCCGGCGGAGCCACGACGGACGCCAGCATTCCTACGACGGCGATATCGGGCCAGCTCAATTGCCTCGTAAGAACGTTTTTCGCCGTACGAGAGAATTGGAGACAGTCAGAGCTTCAGAGTCCGCTATATAAATCACTTCTCAACCCTTTCGTCGCAGGCAAAGTCGTATTCTTCGTTGGACGAGAAAAGCTACAAAGAATAGTCCTCGACGGTGAGACCCCCGTTTCCCACGTAGGAGCGCAGCCCGGCGGCAGCTCCCACTTCAACAGCGAGAGAGACTCTCGACGAGCTCTTCATTAATGTTGAACGTAGCGACTGTATATATCGCCAGGTATGTGCTTCCTCTTTTGCAAACGTCACTGTAATCAGCTTTGCACAATCAACAGCTTTTTGCCCTAGTTTTCCCGGACACTGACTCTTGCCAAAGTGGATGTGTACGTTGGGTGGGAATCTTTCCATTCTCCCTCCGCGAATTTCGTGGGGGAGGAACAGGTGGAATTTCCCCGCATCCCGCGACACTTCAGGCTTTATTTTAAAACCCTCTCTGCGTATCTTCTTTCCGAGAAATCTTTATGTTTAACCAAGTCTTCTCCTTCTCACGAACGGTCCGTTGAAACTTTTATACCCTGCTTGAATAAATGTTATTTTATGGAAGTGCCGGGTTCCTCAGGAGGTCGATCCTCTGTGTTGAAGGATCTTCTTCACTAATCAAGTTCATCAAGCCAGCGGTTTGTTTCTCTGTTCAAGCGTTAGTGAGGATTGCCTGCAAGCAATCTACTTACCTATAAGTGAAATTGTGCTTGGGGTTTAATTTCTTCTTTGTGCTTCAAGAAATCGTTAAGTACCTGCGAATAGTTTCTTCTTCATATTTTCACATCGTAATTTGATGTGCACATTACGTCTTGTGTAGTGTTTGTGCTTCGAATTCTATCGGTTGGTTTATTGGTTTATTAGAATTTATGGCGTCGACAACTAAGGTCATTTTGCGCCTTTTACACAAGTTACATCACGCAGCCCAGAACAAGCACAAACATCCATGCCCACGGCGGGATTCGAACCCATGATCAGGCGGACTCGAGAACTAGAAAGCCTACGCCCTAGCCCTCTCGGCCACCTGGCCGGCTCGAATTCTATCGTCGCAGTTATATTCACACATATTTATAAAGTGTGAGTGCTTCTTCTCATCGCCCCTCAAGAGGCTCATGCTTCTGTGTCGGTGCTATTACATTCAGTTTATTCATCTAAACGTTTGCAAAGTGCGTTTAGTTAAACTCAGTGCTCTTCTCAGTTTTGCTTCAAGAAGGTAGCATCGTTTAGTGCATCGTAAAAATGCCCTCAGACGCAGCAGCTTTGTGTTAAAGTTCTCTGAGACGTTTAAGTAGTGACTTCTAGGCTTTATTTTGCTTCCCAGCCGATTTATCTTCAAGTTAAGAAGAACTAAATATGTGAGCTTTCGTTTTTGACTATTATTCTTTTGCAAGCTTCCTCTCTAAACTTTTAGAAAATAATGATTCCTTTATTTATATTTAGTATCTTAGTTCCGACTCTTGTCTTTACCATGTGACAAGTTGAAAATTAAATTTAAAATATATGAATTTATGGATAAAATAAAGCCCAAAGGACATAAATAAGCGTATAAAAGTGTTGTTAGTAGTGTATGGTAAAAATCATCTATCAACTTTGGTTTAAAATGCGTATTCCTTCAGTGAGCACCATCCACGTTAAGACGGTTTTAAATAACAGAGTTCTTGGAACACAGATAATGTACGATTTTGGTTGGGCACTTAGCCACTAGTTATTGCAGTGGTTGGAGAAATCGATTATTCCCGAAGCTAATCCTTAAATCAAGTGAAATGGCAATTTAACTTGAAGAATTAGCGTTCAACCCTTTAAACCATTTAACATTCAACACACCCATTGATAAATATCATTGACACTGCGGATTGACAAAGGAGACTATTGCTTTGGTGGAGCCTTCTTCACACTGACTGGATGAAGCAAACGAACCTGAACGCGTTCTTCATTAATCTCGTTCCTCGTCCATTTATTAATTAGTATGGGGTTGTTCCCTTTTTAATATGAAATGATTGGCTAGAGTTCAAGAGGAAAATAAATTAAGAGAAACGGTAGAAGTTTTACGTTGCCTATACCTGAAGCGGTAAGAAGATAATTATCTATGCAACGCTTTGGCCTACTCAGTAATAAGGCTAAAAGAAATGTTTGCAATTGGTGATCTCGGATTTTTGTAGCTATGATATTTTGTACTAAAATATATAAATAGGTTAATTATTTTATTAAATTTATAAATGTGGTTCAATAAACAGTCTTGATTTTAAAAAGCTTTTAAAAGCTTAGCATTTTAAAAGCTTAGCATTTTAAAATGTTAAGTTTCATTGTCGAATGATAAGCAAAATTATAAGTTAACATCAATGACGTGGGTGTTTTTTAACCACTGGTGGATTCCAGTTCAGAACGTTAAGCCTTCTCATCAGCTGGTACAAGTTTCTGCTCATCTAGTTGTGTGAAAAATAAAATTATTATGCATTTAGTCGTAATAACACAACGTATTTAATGTTTATATAATGTCAGCCTTTGGATCCTCTCCTGAGGCAAGTCAGTCCACAGTTGTTGCAGCTGTCCCTCCAGATCCCGCAGATTGGTACTCGGACGGAGTCGCCTTCCAATGTCATCCCACACGTGTTCAATGATGGAGAGGTCCGGGGATCTTGCTGGCCACGGGAGGAACTCAACATGCTATAAGCAGTCCATAGACACACGTGCTGTGTATGGGCGTGCGTTTTCTTGTTGGCACAATGTCCCAGGTTGCTGTGCCAGAAGGACTAGGACGTGCGAACGTAGAATGTCTGTGACGTATCGCTGTGCCGTGAAAGTCTGTCGAAGCACTATTAGAGGTGACCTAAACGCATATCCGATGGCTCCCCACATCAACATGCCAGGTTATGCCTGTGTGTCTCTTCGTAATATGGGAGGGTTGTGCCCTCTGCCCTCGACGATGCCATACGCGAACACGATGGTCATCGGAGGTCATGGAGAAGCGGGACTCATCACTAAACAAGATGCGACGCCATTCGTCCTCTGTCCGTGCATCCCAGGCAAGGCACCACTCTAAACGCAGGCGTTGGTGTTGTGGTGTTAATGGCACCCGACACATGGGGCTTAGGACCCCAATCTTCGAGTCATCGAGACACTGCAGGAAATCACGGGGTGTTGTGGAGTCTCCAGTACATGTTCGCGGATGACGGGTACCGATGCCATGGGATTCCTTAATGCTTGGAGCACCATACGACGGTCCTCCCTTGGGATGGTGTTTGTTGGTCGACCTGAACCTGCACGATGTGCACGGGTGCCCTTATGTACCCATTGATTCCAACATCGGGCCACTGTGACATCTGAATGGCCTACTTGCCTGGCAATTGCACGATACGATCAACTAGCCTCATGCAGTCCCACAATGCGGCCCCTGTCAAATGCTGTCAATTGGTGGATAGGATGCCTAACGCGTCTGCGAGGCATCGCGGGTGCTTTGTACATACAGTAATCCTCTCTGAACGTCTTGCGTAACTGTCGGACTCACAGCAGTTGACTGGTAACAACTTGTCAACAACATGGCGGTGACATAACGAATGCACTCTGGTAAGCGTTCTAGACATTACAGATCCTTGTCGTTTACTCACACATCAGTGGTATGCATGTTTACCGAAATAGAATAATATTGAACCACTCCTTCTGGTTGCTTCACTTGTTTTTGTCAGTCAATGTATATCATCAGTTCCTGCGTGAATGCTCCAGCTTACACTTTCTGATTCGACGATTTTTTTGACCAACTCACTACTGCTTCTAAGCCATTCTACATGAACTGATGTGCTCAGGTAGAGTTATTTTTAATATCTCATACGTAATGTCATTATAAAGGTCCAAAAATTCAGACGACATACGACATTAAGGAAAGTTTCCACATAGAGAATGCTGGGGCATAGGCTTTCCTGGGTCCGTTGGCAGGTTCGAATCCTGCCTGGATGGCAGAATTGATCTTGGTGGCGGCATTTTTATTTCTGTTCATATCTCAGTTAGCGTTCAAATTCGGACCCAATTGTATTAAAAGAAAATGTTCATTCTGGTCACCTCTGTCATTGCTTCCAGTTATACACACTTTTTCAGAATCACCCTGTATATTGCTGGTCCGCGTATAATGTTGGTCTTAAAAAGCGTTATGGATTCTTTGTACAGTATAGTATACAGTAGTAGGATGCGTAGCCAACGAGAAAGACAGGCCCCGGCGCGGAAAAGTCATCTAACCATACAAGTCCGAGTAACAATATAATCTTCATTGTTTCCATCTTGAATTTTAACAATCAATATTTTTTCGTTTGGTGGAAACAATGATGATGATGTTTTATTTACTTCAAAGAAAGCAAATAGAGTAACAAAGATTGTACTCTTTGTTTCTTCTCGTGATGGAATGAATTCGCATATCGGGTGATCGGCCCTGGTATGCTGAGTGAATGAAAGGATCATATTGAAAATGGGACAATACAAACATCCATGCCCTCGGTGGGACTCGAACCCACAACTCACTGATTCGAACCAGTGGAAACAATAAAGGTTGGATTTTTGGCCGGACTACTATGATCAGGTGACTTTTCCGCGCCGAGGCCTGTCTTTCTCGTTGGCTACGAGTAGGATGGCAGGATTATCAGGTTTTCAGTTTGCGCAACAATTAAATCAGCTTAAATTAAATTAACAACACCAAAGTCAAAAAATTATATTATCACCAAAAACCGTATAAAATCAGTTATTTATTTATTACTTATCATAGAGAATTAATAGACTCCAGGGAAGATTTCAAGTCTTTAAGTTTAGTTCAGTCCACAGTCCAACATAATATTCTGTGCCATAAATAATATTTTTAGCAAAAATCCCAAGATATTTCTATCGCATAAGCTTTTCTTTTAAAAAAATCCACATAAATATCACAAAGAGACTTCTTTCAAAACTTAGGAAAGAGGAGGAGTGAAAAATTACCCAAGTCTGTAATTTTAAGAAATAATTTTTCTCTTCATTTTATTCTGGGAGAACGCAATCCAACAACGTATCGCCAAAAATATTCTTTTTTTTGCGCATTACAGTTGCACAATTTGTTATTAAGTCAAACTTTATCTAAGTTTTTGAGACAGACCATTTTTAATTTTTTGGTTTAAAAAATAGAAATAATTGTTAAGAAACTATGATTTTTTCACACTTGAATAATAATGCACAATAAATTTAAGATTCAAGCAAAACAGCATTTATTTTTATTTTTATGTAGAAAGTAAAAAAAACAACCCACAATTATCTAAACTTTTGAGACAGACCTTAGATGTGTCAAATTCAAGAATTCGAAGTTCGACATCACAAATTCTCGAATACTGGGAATTCTCATATTTGCTTATACTAAGGCATAATATTTTTCTATCCAATCAAAATATTTATTGATTGCCACGGATCCGACCTATCTAAGATTTACCGTTTTTTAGATAGACTAAAACGAAATTCCTCTTTTTAGGCCGATATCTCTAAAACTCTTCAGAACGCAAACAAAATAAACATATTTAGCTCTGCGTGAAATGTCATAGCCATATAATACAGGGTGATTATAAAGCCACTATACATTTGGGTGAAATCATTAACGAATTTCATTTATTTGCACACCCAAACACACCTAAAGTGAATGTGTGGATGGGAGTTACACAGTCAAAGGTCTATGGGCCCTTCATGTTTGCCGAGAGGATTATCAATGGTACCGTGTACCTCGACATGTTGGAGCAATTCCTGGAGCCACAATATTGCGAGATGAAGGATTTAGGATACCGTTGTGTTCCAACAGGATGGGGTACTATCCCATTTGGCCAACATCGTTCGGGACTAACTGAATCACGCATTCCCAGACTCGCCAAGACTGTGGGCTCCACAGTCCTCAGATTTGACTCCCATGGATTTCTTTGCGTGGGGTTTTATCAAGTCCAAGGTGTACCAGGTCAGGATTACGCACCATTGCACAGCTGAAACAACGGATTACAGCCGCGGTGGAGGACATTACACCGCAATGTTGCGCAATGTTTTCCGGGCCACGGTGGAACGCTAGGAGCTGTGCTGGGATGTGCAATGGGAACACATTGAAATTTACTAAGAATGTATCCTGATATGATATCTGGTTGATGCATACTGCAATTGCTGCAATAAAACGGAGTTTTCACCAAAATGTATAGTGACTTTATAATCACCCTGTATATCTATTATCTCAAACTTTTTTCCAAATATAGGTGAAGAAATTTCAAATTTCCTTTAAAAAATTAATAGAAGATAAAAGAATAAAAAACTACTCTAAGAAAATTGATACGGTAAACTTTTTTTAATACCGATACGTTTCGGTGTCACATCATTATTATTAAAAACTGGTTTAAGATAATGGACCAGTTTCTTTATTATTTTAATTTCAGTGTTACTAGACAGTATGGGCAAAATGAACTTAATAAAAGGTGACTGCCCTTAAAGATTCAATTCTTTTATGAAATAAAATAGAATTTTACATCAAAAATCCTACTTGTTATTCTCTAAACGTTTTAGTGATGCTATAAATTTTTAATAAATTATTTAAACCAGTCGTGTGTTTCCGAGTTTAATTTCAAACTATATTAATTATGAAAATGATATTTTAGCAGTGAGGAACGAATGGATTTAATACTAGTTCTATTAATTCAGTAATTATAAAACTATAAATAAACTAAACTATAAAACTTGAAAACCAACCAAAGTTTCCTTGTTTCCTTGCCCCTTAGGGAAATTAAATGGAAAAACAATATCATGTTACGTTCGCATTTTACTAATTTTTGAAAGAAACTAGGGTAAAAAATAAATGAATGATAAACACTTCTGTTGAAAAATTGAATAGTCGTAAGATGGAAACTTATATTCCTTAAATGTTAGAAAATCATCGAATATTTAATTATTTTACAGTTGATGTCTCAATTCCTTTCCGCCGCTTTCCTTCTCCCTTCTTTTCTTGCAGTAATTAGACATCAACGAAACTCCTACCAGTCATTGAATTTAATTGTAAACAAAAGCCCACGAAAGATCGCCTCGAGATCACAGCAAATATGGTGTGGTTTTAATTATAAAATTCTTTAAGGTAAATATACCTTAATTTGCATCTCTAAACGAAAGAATTTTTTTCCATGTTTGCCCTCGTTTCTTAAAATAAACAGAAGAGAAAATTATAAAGAGATGTTAGTTTTAAAAATATAAATTTGTATTTACATTTCTTACTAGAAATAAAGGGTGTTCTTCTCTTGTTTTGACCTCGACTTGAACAATCGACTATATACGTTATTACAAGATGATAATTTAGTTATCAAATAACCAGTAGTTCACCTTATTGTGATCATCAGTTAGTTAGTAATTAGAATAATCGTAGGCTGCATAACTGACTGCAGCTAAACTGTATGGGATATGGCCACTGGTGTATGAAGCCATGAAGACTGCAATGCGTCCGAAGGCTGCTGAAAGGTACATGGTGGAGAATCCATGGAACAAAAATGGCAGTCGAGGTGATCCCAGAGATGCTCGGTTGGATTAAGATAGAAGTTCTTGGGTGTGTTCCTCCAACCATTCAACAGGGCAGCATTATTTTTATCATTTTTTTGCCACAGACTCACTACAAAAAATCTGAAAAATTTAATATAAAAATTGAATGTATATAAAACCTCAGAAAAATCACAATCCTGAACATTTATCACGTAATAAGGAAATTCCTAGGCCTTGACAGATAACTGTTTTCGGTGCTACTATTGTAAGGGGTCTACCGTTAGTTTGTAATCTACCTTGTGGTACAAGGTGGCCTACTTATGACCTCGTTCAAAACCATAGTAACCATGGGGTTCGAATAAATGTGGCTCTGGGATTTTGTAATTAAACAGGGAACGAATTTAAACAATTTTTTATACAAGGTGGTTATAAAATAACGTGAGATATCCAGAGCCCTCTAGTGAGTAAAGTAATGGAAGAAACATAACCAAATTTGATGGGCGCACTTAATGGACCATGGGATTTCGATTTCAAAAAAAAATTAAATTAGTACCACCAATAAAAATTTGGCGCTGTTTACCGAATAAGATGCATTAATTTGCATAAACGCGTTCCGTGTAGCGATCATGAGTATAAAAGAGAATTCTCATCATTCTGAGCCCAACTGCCTTTCGATGGCTCTTACCTTACGGGACCGTGCTTTATTAGTCAAGCTGTAATATCAGCGGAACGAGAATGCCAATGCTGCCCTTCATGAATTTCGGCGGTTACAGAAGTTGTGAAAAGGATCCATGAGCATAACAAACTTACGAAACACGATTCAACGATTTGAAACTACATGAACTCTAGCACAGCAACCAGGCCGGGGAAGTTGAGAAGAAGTTGCAACTGCTGTTGTCGAACAGAAGATGGAGAATGTGCAGGGTACCAGCAGTGCTCGGGCAGTATCCCGGCACACGCAGATCCCATACTCAACGGTGCGGAAGATCCTGCATCAGATGTTGAAGTTTTTCCCCGTATAAAACCTCTTCTGTTCAAGAATTGCTCCCTGGCGATGCGGCCACCCGATTGGATTTTTTATTGAGATTCTTAGCACGTATGCAAATTGATTGTACATGGCTGTGGCAGATTTTATGAAGTGACGAAGCAGGCTTTCATTAACGGTGTGAACGGTGGTATTAACACACACAACTGCCACATTTGGACTGAGAATAATCCGCAAGCTTGTGTGCAGAAGCCTCTCCAATCGAAAAAGGTCATAATGTAGTGTACCTTTACAGCATCTTTTATCATCGGTCCTTATTTTTACGAGGAAAATCGTGCAAGTGGACCAGTAACCTGTGCCATTACTGCTGACAGGTATGCCGATATGCTACAGAACTTCGTGGTTCCACAACTGTAGCAACGAGGATGTCTCGATTCGACTACATTCATGCAGGATGGTGCACCATCGCACATTGGATTTTATGTATAGCGTGTGTTGCGGCAACATTTTTCTGACATCAGAGTCATTAGTCGTGCATTTCCTACGGTATGGCAACCGAGGTCGCCCGATCTTAATCCTTGTGACTTTTGGTTATTGGGATTTCTTAAAGGTCTTGTGTATCAAGGAAATGTCCCCGATATCGCAACGTTGAAAGACGAATATCGTTACAGGTGAGACAAATTAATTCTAATATGTTGCAAGGCGCTGTGGAAAATGTCGTGCGTCGTATGAAGTTCTCGGAACATCACGATGGTGGTCATATTGAACCTCATTTGTAAGTTACAATCATTTGTTGTTAATAATATTGATGTGTGCTCTGTCGTTTGGCATTTAATCATTCAGTATTCATACTAAAACAGTTTTGCAGCGCCAAAATTTTATTGTTGGCGACTTTTGGTACTAATTTTAATATTTTAGAAAACGAAATCCCATGGTCCACTATGTACGCCCACCAAATTTGGTTAAGATTCGTCCAATATTTTACTCACTAGAGGGTTCTGGATAGCTTACGTTATTTTATAACCACCCTATATTTAAAAATGTGATCGGGCACTCTTTTGCCAGTTATTCAGCAACATTGTGTTCCTGACTCATTTACAGGGCGCTTCACCGGGTCCCAATAATGAAGAAATGGAGGCAGATTTTTCTTTCAAATTTTCAGGATTTACGCATGAGAATAAAGGAAATTAAAAATTGAGTTTCTATGGTATTTCTACTTTTCCTCATTTAAAGTCAAAAATTTTTTTTTTGCTATTTTATACATCTAAGTCTGAAAACACTAGTCCGCGTGGAGAAAATTTAATGTCTACCTTTATTTATTAATAAACAGCATTTTTAGACGAAAAATTATAGCCCATGGACGCTGCCATCTTTCCCCGAATTCGCAAAGGAACACGGGTATGACCTGCGCAAAACAAGGCCAACTGTAGATGAGAACGCGCAGCTGCAACAGGCGTAAGAAATAACGTGGTTTACTGCTTATGGCTGTAATAATAAGTCTACGACAAACAAAACTTGCACCTGGCATAAGTTGCAGCTAAAAAATCAACAACTTTTGAAGCAATGGTTGCATAATATTAACAGGGAAATAGTCAGGATGTGTTCGGATCATTTTACTGAATCCTGTTATGAGAGAGATTTCAAGGGAGAATTGTTAAGGGCCACAAGAAGTGAAGTAGGCCGCCGTCCTCGTCTCCTGAAGCCGGACGCGATACCAACGGTTTTCGTTCATCGGCAACCTGAACAAACACCAAGGAGAACACTATCCAAACAGCTCCAGAAATACAAAGACCGATTTGAAGTAAGTTTAAAATTCAAAATGAAATGTCAGTATTTCTTATATACATTACGGTAATAGGAACGAGGTTAAAATACATCGCCGAACTTGATCGCATTAGGCTTAACAAGCGAATGATAAAATAGTTAACCTTTACCCAGTAGGCGATATTAATTAATTTTTAATTAATAAAAAACAGAGAAAAAACTGTAAGTAATTCTTAATATTTATAAACCATTGAACGTTGAATATGGTTACTGTAAAACTAAAGGCGACATAAAAACTAGAATGTAAACGGTTTCACTGGTTCGGCTTCCATTTCTCCCTTCTGCTGTCTCTGCTCAACTCAAACCTCGTTAAAGCTGGATCGCCTGCTACAGCTCCGCGTTCTCATCTATAGTTGGCCTTGTTTGGCGCAGGTCATACCTGACGTCACATAATTCTCGTGTTCCTTTGCGAATTCGGGGATAGATGGCAGCCTCCATGGGCTATAATTTTTCGTCTAAAATGCTGTTTATCTTATATATAAAATACTAAATCCTCCTGCTCCGTCCCCGTTTCCATAGTGACGAGCAACAATACAAGTCAAGGTTATTAGAATAATAAGGTTGCGCCATAGCCTAATAATACCAAGTCTGTACACTCCCATCGAATCCCATAGTAAAAAACGTGCCGTTTTCTGCTCGTCGTACAAGCAGCGAACCTAACGGATGGCCCCGGAACTTACTGCTAACACACGCATCGTTATGACGTCAAAATTCTCCAACCAATGGGAAAACGCTTGGCTATGGTTCGCTTCGAGTGGTCGTAAGCGATCCGAGATATTTATTTTAACTGCGTTAATGTTTCGTTTAACGGCAAAATATTTAAACTTCCGAAAAAGAATTAGTTTATAGCTTGCTTGTATATAAGAAAGAAAAAGAAGAAGCCATAATATATTGTGATTGGAAAGTTAAAGCGAAGTTTCTTTAAAAATACACGCAAGAACTCATAAGGGGCTCTTGAGCCCTTATGAGCTCTTGATACACGCGATATAGTTCAAACGTGATTGTGGAGCCATCCGTTAGATGGTTGGGCATGCGCAGATGGAAATCAGGAATTAAAGGAAACCCCGGAGTGTACAGACTTCGTATTATTACTATGTGTCTTACGTGAGCGATCTGGGAGAGACGCGAGCGAGCGGACGAATTGAGAGGGAAAGTGCGCGAAGGAAAGAGAAGCGGACTGTGTGTCTTACGTGAGCGAAACACGAGAGCGAATTCAGTGCGACGAGCTAACGAGGTTTTACATTCAGATCAGTCAGATTAATTTGTGCCAGTCGTGCTATCTGTCGTTCTCTGCTAATGGAAACTCCTTATGTTAAATTATTACAAACGAAGAAGAAAAAATGGAATTGTATTTTATTTTTTTATTTTATTTTAGTTTTTTATATTATTTTATTTCTCCGCTTTAAGAAAACTTATCCAAAATCACCAAGGCATATTTGGAGTTTAGCTGGGGCTTAACCCTCTTTATTTGTGGAGAATTAATTAAGATAAATAAACCTCCCCTTTGAGAAGTCAAAACCGCCTTTGAAAAATTCCTGCAAACGAGCTTGATGCCACGCTATTTTATTCTAAATAAAGTTCTATCTAAATAAATAATAAGCACTCTCCCCAGGTCATCTAAAATTGACCTAATTCACCTTATTATAATTATTATAATCAAGTAGAAGATTAATTTTTGCAAACTACTGTAATAGATGTGTCTTCAAAGCAAGTTTTTAGAATCAATTTTAATGAAGTTTTGCTAGCACAAATTTAACCTTATTAACAATTTTTCAATTTCTATTTCACGTAATTAATTTTTAATTTCCATCCTCGGTAGTTTAAAAGATGGTTATGTTCATCTTTATTCCTTTGATCCCACAGATATGGTCTTTTCTGTACGCAGGAAATCAAGTTTTCCTCGACCATTATGGCAGGCACCGCTTCGTTCGCGTGAAAAAAACAAACTAGTTTGTTCTCTTCGCGCCCGCCTCTTTGCCGCCTCAACCTCTCGCCGCTAGGATTCGCTCACGTAAGACGCTCTCACAGAAATAATGCTCTTGATATTTTCGCTGCGATCCGCTTCGCTCCAAGTTCGCTCACGTAAGACACAGCGTTAGGCTATGGTTGCGCGCTCAGAGCAGATCTCGCAACTTCTCGCACAATCTCAAAAAGATCTCGGCGTGCTGTGACGTCATCCAGAGGCGAAGTGGCGCGATTAGCAAATGAATCAACGCGAATTTTGGTTTGATTGAGGCATTATTAGCTACTTTCGTGGAACTCATGAAAGCTATTTCGGAATAAAATTGTTGCTCGTACTGCCTATATCGTGATGAAGTGAATATAGAGTAATTAAACTTGAAATTTTATTGTTCAAACGGTTTGCAACTGTGCAATAGCGTGTTGCCAGAATGAAAGAGAGGTGGAAGCATTTCGTTCTTCTCTTTTCCCAAGGACTCTTTTGCTATAACCCTAAACAATGAATTCATTTTATTACGCATCTAATTTTTATAGTTTCTGTTAGAGATTGTTGAACTGTATTATTAACACAGACAGTTTACGTTCCTCGTACTTATTGTTTCACGTGCATACTGTTGAGAAATCCTAATTGTTACAATACATTTTTTTCTTGGTAATGTTCTAAATAAAAACATCTCTTTTTCTCTAAAATGGCAAACATCAAATGTGTAGACCCAGTTTCTTCCTGCTCAAAACCCACGTTCTCTGCTTAAAACCCTAACAGCTTCTTTTAAATTTGACTATTCGAGAATTCTCTTGTCGATGAAAGCTTACTCGATCAATTGTCATTTAATCTGTCGATTCAGACTTATTCATATAGACAGGAATAGATGAGACTCCTCATATGTTCCTGATATAACTTTATTTACTGTAAAATCAAAATTCCAATAATTTCATCGTTTTATTTTAATATTCAGAAATTACATTTCATGCCATTATTTAATATTCAATTAATTTCTGACCATTATTATGTAAAATTGAATTCATACTTTTTGTGTACAATATACCGTCGTGATCGTATCGTTTTCTGTTGAATCGCTTCATTCCCTTCCGCGCCGCTTGCCTCTGGATGACGTCATCCGCTTTGCTTGAATTCGACCAATCGTACGGAACCTTCCTGAGCGCGCAACCTTATTATTCTAATAACCTTGAATACAAGTTTCATTGTTTCCAACAAATGAAAAAACACTGATTGTTAAAATCCAAAAATCGCAGCCGACTAAAAAAGCCTATTAAAAAATCTTATATTTTCGTAGGCTACGGTTCAAAAATATATTGTCGTCATAGATTTAACTACATACATCTATTGACATTTAAAAATAGCACACTAAAATAAATAAATAAATCAAATTAAATCCTAAGTAAGTAATTTTAGATTCATTACATGCATTCTTATTTTTAATTTTAAAAAAAATACTAACATTCCAATAAAACATTTTGAAATTGATTAACAATTCAAATCACAAGTAGGTGACATTAGTTTTTACATTTTATGACATTCTTTATATAGTAATAATTTTTCAGTTGTACAAATTGATAAAAAGGAAAAATTCATAAATTAGAAAAATAAAAAATCAAATCGAAAAAAATCAAAAGCAAATAAATTTTTTTTCTCATTTTTTTAGTATTCATTATATGTGTATAATTAATTTTTTTAGTTTTAAAATATAGTGGTCGTGCCCCCCAGAAACGGTCTGCCGAGAAATAGAGCATTGAGGGAGGTAAAAAAAAACAAAAAAAAAAAAAAACCCGACGAGTCATTTTCACTGAAGAGCAAAGTTTACATCTAATGGTTGTAAATGTGTTTTTGTGTTAGGTTATAACTGTCAAATTGACAGTAGTGACTTTGTCCCATTGTAACAGGACACACTGTGTTAGTATCACTCTCATGTTGACAGTGACTTCTTTAGTATTAGCAATATTGTCAATTATCGCAGTCCTGCCAATTATCACAATCCTGTCACAGATGAAATTTTTTAAAAATAAAATCGAACTTGCAGTTCCCAGTATTGCAGTAACCTTCGTACGCCGGGCTTTCGAATAAAATCAAAAGATGCTCGGATCGGTGCAGCAAGCTGGTGTTCCCTACCAGATAGTGTTCAGAATCATTAGGTAGTCTTTAGGTGCTGAACCGCTACTTCTTCGCATTGAGAGGCCTCAGGTGCATTGGTTTGGCCACATGTACTGATGCCGCAAAACCGTCTTCCTAGGCAGTTGCTATTTACCAAGTCGGTGGTTGGGTTAAGTCACGTGGGAACGGGCTGGGTAGGGGTGGGGAGGGGGGCAAAACATGAACTTGGTCGTAAGCCCAAAAGAAAAAAAATCATGGGGTTAGGTCAGGTGACCGTGGAGGTCGCGGAAGAAGAAGAGAAGTCTGTGTCATAAGAGACCAAGGGTCGGCCTAGAACTATGTGGCTAGATTATATTGATCATCTGGGTTCGAGTCGCTTGGGTATTACCATTGAGGACATGAACCTGATGGCGGAAAATCTCGAGCGCTGCCCCGCGACCTTAACGAATAAGCAGGTTTGAAAACTAAGTAAACATTTTTATTATTATTGGCAGCCCTGTCAATTATCATAGTCCTATCACAGGCGAAATTTTATAATAAAAACGGAATTTACAGATTTGCCTGTTGTGGCACCGTCATATGACGGGCTTTAATACTAGTTAATAAATAAAGGTAGATATTAAATTTTCTCCACGCGGATTAGTGTTTTTAGACTTAGATGTATAAAATATCAAAAATTTTTTTGACTAAAGGTTCACTATAATACAATGATTGCTACCCAATGTAGAATATGATAAAATTTCTATTCAAAATTAATTAACTTTATTTTCTTAAAGACGTTAAAGAAAATTTCTTTAACGTCTTTATTTTTACGTAAGCTGGTGGACGGATAATATTTTTGCTCACTGTATATTAATAATTTTCAATAAATTCAATGTAATTTTTTGAAATAATAATAGACCACACCTTATAAAGTAACGACTACAGTAACCACGCACATCAGACGGTAGCTTTAAGGCTAAATGACTTCGAGACTTGATCTGCGTTTGGTCATAGAAAAATACTGCGTTATTTGAACACTGCTTTTCCTCTATCGTTTCATAGCTCATTAATTGACAATGACAATGTTTCATTTTTGTTTATCAGTATTATGAATAGAGTAATTTATTAAATTTAAGACAAATCCTATTAATCTGGCGGGTTAAATTGTAGATCCAGAAAAGTTAAATCTTAGATCCGGGACTCTATTCTGTTTTTAGTTATGAAATTCTTAGTTTCTCTCTCTCTCTCTCTCTCTCTCTCTCTCTCTCTCTCTCTCTTTCTGTGCATATGTTGTTCGACTCTCTACGGGGAAACAAAGGGATTTTCATTTATTACGTGAAGTTATTATTTTTTTTAAATATATAAAATTCTTATTACCACTGACAAAGAATTCGTTTATATAAGAAAAAAAAAGTGAACCAATTTTCATTTTCCGTTTACAAATAAAAAATGTTTCTCCAAGCAATTTCAAGATTCATTTAAAAGCGAAACAAGAAATTGATTTCGCAAAGGAAAAAGGGGCCAGCTACTTGGCCCGACAAAAGCTCCTATGTATTACAAGTCGACGTTATTTGTCTTTCAGTGGAACCCGATAGGATTTTCTGCGATATTGTTTGTTTACAGCGAAAAGGAATGAAAGAGAACAACAAACAAAGACGAAGATAAAAAAAAAAAAAAAGATAAAAAAGGGGAGAAAAGAAAATTCCAGAAGCAATTACAAGAATTTCGCGTTTGATGCTGAAGAATGGATCCATCTGCGCGTGTCCTTATGTAATTGGCGCAAAGCATCTTGGATGATTGCAACCATATTGTCTCTTTGCATCCAGCAGTGAATCCACTAATGGACGGTTCCCTGTACGATCGATACTCATTACCATGTGAAGGGTTTAGGGTCTCCTCTCTTACCGGAATATCTAAATTCACTCGAAGCTATTGGAATGGTGGGAGGGAAAAATGGCAACGAAAAGGAATGATATTGCGTGGAGTAGGAATAAAACGCGAGTGCACAAAGTGTGGATTTACACGCATCGGGATAAATGGAACATCCTTTCTACTCTCCGTTTCCAGTCTAATAGCGGCAGATGTACGGTGTAAGCTCTTAATTTACGACTCCATTTGGAATTTGATTTGTGTTATTGAGTTTAAGAAAGTTAAGAGAAAAATGATAGCAAATGGAAATAGATACTTGATTGTATGTTTGTAGCAAAAGAGGTGGTCATGGACTGGCTTACTCTTTAGCTTAAACAAATACTAACGGATCACTTAAATATTTTCGAATTATAATGAACTCTGGAAATAAAAATTATCACCCGCAAAAAAATTCAGTCTAAAATTCTTGGAGAGTTCATATCCATTGGTATCTATATTAAAAAGAAAGTGAATTTCTGGAGTATATTTGATCTCAAGATGTTTCATAAGAAAGAGCCTAAAATTAAATGATGTTGAATAATAATTCGACAAAAATTATAATTATTTTTCCCTTTAAATCTGTTCTGTACATGCAACGATTATTTTAATTATGCGCAGGATAACTATTGATTGCCACGATTTTAATCCTGTACTCTTCTTTCCGTTTTCAATCGAGCAAATAGCCGTTGAAGAATGACGTGATTTACAATGGCTGTGCAACATTAGAGGGCTTTTGAGATTTCATTTATGGAAATGACAGCAAGAGCTCAACTTTTATGCAGTAGATCAATATTTATAAGATTTAAATGCATTCCGTTCTGTTTATTAATATTGATTTACGAAACTATTTGAATATGAAGAGGAAAAAATTATTTTTAAGGATTTGAAATGAATTGAAAGCAAACAGGGTCGTCGTTTCTTTATTTTTTTATAGGAGTTGGCTTAAAACTTTTCTATAAATAAAAGTTGTATATGTTTAGATTTACCTAAAGAAAAAAAATTACATAGAATAGTAAACTAAAAAGAAAAAAATGAGTTACACGTAAACATATCCGTATACGTAAACATGTTGGGAGTTTGTTGTTGACTCTTTAAAGTTCAACTTGGCTATTAAAGACGAACGACTTTTCCGGAAGACTATTATGGATTTATACGGGACCAGACAGAGTAGTGAAAAGGAAAAAAAATATAAAACGTCACGTTTGGTGCGCGAATGCCAACCGTTCTCTTCCTTTTCTTTTTCCATTTGCTTCCAGCTGTGAAAACCATTTTCCTTTTCTTTTTCTCGATACCGATGTGTGAGAGAGAAACGTGAAGAAAAAAAAAAGAATGAATGCCACCAGAGGAACTCATCTTCCTCACACCAAAGCCATGAGCCAAGCTTCCGATCAGAACGCGATACAGACGGCAAAGTCCTGCTTAAAAGCGGAAATCCGATCTATATCAGAGAGGCAACCCTCCGAATGATAGTTGGCGACGAAAAAGAGAAAAGGAACGGTGGAAGAGAAGGAAGAGGAACGGGTAAAAAATCCGGTAAGTGGTGAGATGAAAAGAAACCAAGAAAGAGAGAGAGAGAGAGAGAGACGAATAAACGTGGCAAACTAACAAAAGCGAAAACCAGAAGGAACAAAAAAAAACAGGAAAAAGACAGAAGAGAGAGAAATGAATGCTTTTGCTAAAGATTTCAAGGCTGCGGTTATATATATATACATAAAACAGTAGCTTTGAAATCTATATATATTTATATATAAAGAACAGTCAAATTCCTTTCCATCTCTTCTATTCTCTTTTCTCTTCGCTTCTGTTCGAGTTGAATTCACAATATCCGAGTGAAAAAAAAAGAAGAAGCGAAAGCAATAAATTCTATTTTTAAAACCATCGACAAGAAATAAATTTTATGGAAATAATGCACATAGAAATAAAGGTGCGATACTTCAACTCAAAAGAAAATGGAATGTAAAGGAGGAAAAAAAAGTGTTCAGAATTTTCATAGTACTGCGTTTGATTTGAAAATAAATTTAATTATTTTGAAGGAACCATTCATGAGGAAGAATTCAAATTTAAAATGAAAAAAGATTTAATTTCGCCATGACCTCAATGATACATGAAAATTGTGATAAAGTGAACGAAAAAGTTGCATAGGACTTGAGGAAAGCAATACGAATTTTAAAAACGATTTTCTTTCGTTTCTATAATTGTATATACAATATTTCTTCTGGTTGAATTTGACAAAATAAAATAATATTTGTATATAATTAACTGTGCACCTCCTATTTCGGAGCGAAGAAGATTTAAAATACAGTAGGCTATATATGATTTATTTATCCTGTAGAGTTTTTATGATTTTTATTTCGTGGCCCCTAGAATTCTTACAGAAATGTTGCGGCCGTCGCTTCGATTTCGGTTTGACATCACTGCTTACAGAGTAGATAATAGTTATTAATAAAAATACAAATTAAATAAAAAATAAGATATAATAAACAAAAATATAATTCCGGGCTGCGGAATTTTCTTTCCTATTTTTCATCATTAATTCGAACAGCTGAGGTAGGCGTAACATTAAAACCCTCACTGACCATCAATGATTTATTCTTTAAGAATTTACGCCTTAGGAAAGATAGTCCCAGCCGGCGAACTAGGTAACTGCTCTAACCAAGCCCTAAGGTCATGCAAATAGCGGTTCGCTTTCATGGCCGCAGTGGCGCAATTGGTTAGCGCGTTGGCGGTCCGAGCCAAAGGTTCCTGGTTCGAATCCAGGCTGCGGAATTTTCTTTCCTATTTTTCATCAAAAATAATTAATCAAAATAAAAAGCTGACTTTTTGGATAGAGACTATCCTTTAGGATAATTCTCTAAAAGCAAATAGAATATTAGAGAATTATCCTTTTTTGCTTTGATAAAGGATAGTCTCTATCCGAAACGTCAGCTTTTTATTTTGATTTTGATTAATTATTTTTGTTTATTATATCTTATTTTTTATTTACTTTGTATTTTATTAATAACTATTATTTATTGTATTCCAGGGTTCTTGTGTCTCGTCCTTCTCTTAATATATATATCCGTTCTCTGCTTACAGAGTAGCGATTTTACACGCGCACCACGATATAACGAAGATGAAAGGAATGCCTCGATTCCACTGAATTGATGTCGCTGACGCATGCGCATAAGAAATACGTCATGTTCTATGCCTCGACTAGTAAATCATCATCACGGTCAACCCTTTGCAATCCACTGCTGGATGAAGGTCTTCTCTAAACGCTTCCATTCTTCTCTGTTTGAAGCTTTGGATTTCCAGTTGACACCAGCCACCTTCCTTATTTCGTCGAGCCACCTTGCATGGGGTCGTCCTCTTGGCCTTTAAAGTCTCGAGGGTACCAATCCAGAATGACTGTGGTCCATCTCATGTCTTTTCTTCTAGCAATGTGACCAGCCCATTGCCATTTAGAACGTTTGATCCGTTCGATGACGTCAATCACCTTCGTTTGGCTTCTTATCCAACTGTTGCATTTTCGATCTCGTCTTGTAATTCCCAGCATACATCTTTCCATGCTTCTCTGTGTTGTCTGTTGTCTTTGTGTTGTCCTCCTTGATAAAGTCCATGTTTCAGCTCCTTAGGTGAGTGCTGGTAAAACACACTGGTTGAAAACTTTTCGTTTCAAGCTAAGTGGCATGTTGCTCTTCAAGATAATGTTATTCTTGCCAAAAGCACTCCATGCTGTTCTAATTCGTCTGTTAACTTCATTCAGAATGTTGCCATTCAGAATGGTGATTTCTTGTCCCAGGTAAATGTAGCTCTGTTCTTCTTCAATCACAATGGTGCCTGCCATGACCTTCTGTTTTGGAGCAACTGCATTGAACATTTCCCATGACCTTCTGAGTGTTCAGTTTCAGTCCTACACGCCGGCTAGCCTCTGCTAGTTCTTGTAACATTTCCTCCAATTCAGAAGGACTATTACTGGTGAGAACGATGTCATCGGCAAAACGAAGGTGGTTAAGGAATTCACCGTTTATTTTAAGTCCTTTTTTGACTAGTTCAGTTCCTTGAAGACTTCTTCTAAAACTGCTGTGAAGAGTTTTGGTGAGATGGCGTCTCCTTGTCTTACTCCTTTTCCAAGGTTGATCCTTGCTTTTCCTTTATCCAAACGAATGGTAGCAGTCGCTTTACTAAATATCTTCTGAAGAATACTAATATAGCTTCCGGCTATTCCCATTCTTTCCAGAGCTTTCACTACAGCATGTGTGAACACCGAGTCGAAAGCTTTCTCAAAGTCGATGAAGGCAAAGCAAAGTGGCACTTCATATTCGTTGTGGCGTTCGATAAGTTCTCTAATAACTTGAATGTGGTCGATCGTGCTATATCCACTTCGAAAGCCCGCTTGTTCTCTTGGTTGTGCTGAGTCTAGTGCTGAGTATAGTGCTGAATCAAGTATGTTTCTCAGGACTTTACTGAAGATCTTATAAACAACTGACAAAAGGCTAATAGGGCGATAGTTCTGGATATTTTCTCGGTCTCCTTTTTTAAAAAATAGAACCATCATTGCATTATTCCAATCATCTGGTACGTCTGACATCTCAAGGCATTTCGTGAAAAAACTTGCCAGTAACTTGTTGAATTCTTCTCCTGCTTCCTTAGTCAGGTCAATTGTAATCCCATCTTCTCCGGGGGACTTTCCTTTCTTCATGGATTTAATAGCCTTGTCAACTTCGCCTTCATCTTTTCCTTTCAGTTGGTCTGCTCTTCTTATGTCATTATTATCTTCACATTTGTAAAGTTTATTGTAGAAGTCCTCCACAATTTCGATGATTTCACTTCCATTCTTCGTGATTGTACCATTTGCTCTCTTGAGTGCAAATATTCCTCTTCTTCGACTAGTAAATTGAGTGCAGTATTTGCAAATAGTTGCCGCTTCAGTTTCTCCTAATCTTGGCCGAGGCAAAAATATGTACCCAGGGAATGGACTCTCGAGAAAAAAGGAGGAAACCAATTTTAAAATTATTTAATAACTTACATGTTAAATTACGTACTATGATAGAGAACAAGATAAGAAAGAATGGTGGAAAAAGAAATAATAATACATGTAGAAGTAGTACGGCAAGTTGACTAATCTTACCAGTTAGAAGATACTGTAAGTTGCATAAGTAAATACGAGATTGCGACGTATAAACCCCTCGGAATTAACTTCAATGCAAACTTCAAAATGATTATGAAAATCTAGTAAACCAATTAAACAGACTTGTTTCTCTTATGAAAAAGTAAGACAATTCCTTTCAATTAAATGAAAATATTAACAAATTACTTTAATATGGCTCCCATGTGGTCCTCAGCTCCAAAATATAGTCAGGTGCAAATTGATAAGGTTAAATTGAACTGAAAAAAAAATATTATTTTATATCAAAAATGGTTAATTTTAACTATTTACTTTAAAATACACTAAAAAAATTATTAACATATGGCCTACATTTTTGGTGAGAGCAACATCTTCTAATTTTTCAAATAGGACAAAATCATAAGGCCAGAAACTTATGTGAGGCCTTAATTTAAGATTGTTTATTTCTTGATCATGCCTCCTTGTTTTTATATCACTTCAATGCAGCATCCAGTTATGGAATCTGGCAGTGTTTTTCAACTCTTGTAATGAAATTTGATCCCACACTTCCTGGATTGCTTGCTTCAACTGTTGTTTACTGTGAAAATTAATAATTTGTCCATCAACTCGAAAAATGCGACGAACTATCACCCCTCAGATATTTTCCATCGAATTCAAATCTGGGCTGATTGCCGGCCACTACAAAACGTTGATGCTATTGTTGGCAAGCCATTGTTTCATGTCATTTACACAGCTGATCGACGCACCATCTTGCTGAAAAATATAGTTTTCTTCAGCATGTTTTACTGCATCTGAGAGGAGATGATTTTGCAATATATTGATGTACTAAATCTATTGTGTCGTTCTTCAAGAAACGCTAATTTAAGCTTTCCACTCGCCCCAAAGCCTGCCCAAACCATCAGTGAGCCATCTGCTTACCTGTGTATTTCTCCAACCGCGAATAAGGAGGTGGAAATCAAAATTACACTCACTGTAATATGAATGTACGTACCTCTCTCGCCTTAACAAAATTAGATTTTATAACAGGAGCTTGTACTAAATATAACTACTTAGTTCTGAGTATATTCTTTTAATCTGAAAGAACCCTTCAAAGGCTTCTTAACTCTCATCCATGGGCAATTTATTGTTGACTGGTTAAAAAACTCAGCCGATTAAAGAGCTTCAAGGAAAGAGTTTCTGCAGTAAACGATTCTGTAATCGAAAGCTTGAATGTAACACAGACTATTGTAAACTGTAAAACAACGTGTAATGGGCTTTCTTTGTACATCTATCTCGAGTTTTCAAAATATGTTTTAGCCAATTGGTAAATATGAATGGATCAGGGGCTGGCCAAGTTTGAAGACGTCGAAGCTTAAATTAATTTATTAATGGAATCGAGCTGTTCAATGGTACATGCTCTAACTCTTATAACTCGAGTTATTAACTCGTTAATACGAATTATTTAATATATCATGCATATTAATACCATTTTAATCGACTTTTTTATTTTAGCAAAATCATACTGCTATGTCAAAAAGGGAAAAGTATGTTAGAGGGGAAAAAACAGACGAATGTTTACTTTTCGTGCAAATATCTAGGGAAGACACTGAACGACAAGAAAGACTTTAAGAAAGTGTTACAATCGCCCATCGAGAAGGGAAGGAGGGAATAGAGAAAAATTTCCAAACAAATTCTCAATGCTCGATTATGTCATTTTTATTTGATTTTATCATTTATTTGTTTTCCATTTAATTTGCTTGTAATGACAGGAACATTACAGCGTAACGAAAATGAGATGTGGTGACGATGATGAGGATGAAAAGCTTATGCTGTAATATCCTTTTAAAATATTTTTTTGCATATACAAAGCTAAAAAATGTATTTATCTGGATAAAAAATTTAATAGAATTCTCGAGAAATGAACCTGAATCTCGTAGCAACTTAGCTACTATTTCGGTGTCTAACACCATATTCACAGAAAAAAAACGCATGCCTTAAAGTAAGACACATTTTCTACTATTTATAGTACTCCAGACGTAAAATTTCATCTAACTTTATTAAATAAAATGTACACTGCCTAATTCACAAACATTTAAGCATAGAAGTGCAATTTATGTAAACATTTGTGGTTTCATACGCTATCTCAATGGAAGCGCTCAAATTTTGTATGTAGACGTGAGATAGCGATAAAGCCTCTTCCGCGTTGAATTGCAATTGAGAAGTATTTGCCTTATACGACTCTTCCTAGTTAATTTACTATGTACAGGGTGTTGCAGACAACTACAGGGCAGTATAACGGGAAGCCTACCCGCACAATTGCAGGGGCCGGCTCAACATCAAATGATAATTGGGTAATTTTATCAAAAACATGATAGTTTTGACGTTCACCCCCGCCCCCCCCCCTCCCTGATTGTGGAAACTTCAGGCTGCTGTAGGCCACCTTCATCTCTTTTAAAATTGTTATATAGAGTATAAATTTTAAAGAAGCCTTGCTTTGATAATGACTTAAATTTTGCATTGAATATATCATATATTAATTGGAAATTACAGTATTAGTGTAAAGTCTACATAATTTTCCTTGAATATAAATATTTTAATAATAAGATTCCTCATTTTACTAGTTTATTATTTTATTATTTATTTCTTTAACAGTAACAGACCATAATAATTTTCATAATAAAAGCTTTTCTGCATACAGGGTGTCCCAGAAAGGACTCCCTGATTTTATGAATAAATATCTCGGAAACGGAGATCGATAGAAGAATGAAAAATTATAAACTTATCTATAAATGAGAACTGGTCAATTTATTATTGCACAAGTTATTAAACAATTATAGTAAAAAGTTATAAACTGTAAATATCAGAATTATAAATTAAAAATATAAGTTATAATCGAAGATACAGAGGGCTTTCCTCTATTTCTTCGTTTCTAATTACACTGTCCAACAATTTTTAACTTTCAAAAAATTACTAGGCGAAGAGTAGTTGACTTTTGGTAATTTGGGTGCGCTGATTCCGAATCTGTAAACCGTTTTTCTCTATCGGGTCTCAATTTTTGGTAAATCGCATACTAAAATTTTATAATTTCTGTAAATTAAGGCATTTTAGACCAAACACTATAGTTTCACTTAATTAATTGATCTCCCACTTCAATTTCGAAATATAGATTATAAAGGTTTTTGACGTAATTTGATATTTTTCGCTTTGTTGTTACACATCCACAAATATAACAAAAATTATCTGGATTGTTTTTACAAGTTCCTCTAGGCATTTTCATTTATTTAAGTATTATATGTAGCTGAAAATAAAAAAATATTTATATTTAAAATATATTAAGTAATTAGGAAACTTACGTGTAAATGTCAAATTTACATAAAAATATAAAAATTTCAATCACGATTTCCAAAAAATTGAGACCTGATAGGCAAAAATGAGCGTCATTTTTGTAATCTATGCAAAAAATTACCTTAGAAACGGTGCTTCTCTGTTCAGTAATTTTTTTGTTGTTGGACAGTGTTATTAATTCGCAATGTAAAACACAAGGAGATTATACAAGTTTCGCGCTTAAAGGTTATCTAAAGGGCGAGTTTCATTTATATCGCCCTCTCTTCACGAGAAGAGGCAATATTGTGCTCTTTCGGCAAATAAATATTCTCGTAAAAATTAAAATTTCTTCGAAATATTGGTAATAATAGCCTTCTATCGTACTTGCATATACTAATCTGGCACTGCTCTTTCTATTTCTTTCAATTATAGCAATTTTCGTAAAGATTTTAACCAGTACGATAAAAATCCTCGCTCTAGTAGCATGCAGTACTGTTACAAGTGAGCTCCGTAATGGCGGTCGAGTCAGCTAGGATAAATATAGGAGCTCTAACTCAACACGCCAGGGCGTTTGCGTCGGATGGCGTCACGTAACCTTGTCAAGAACAAGCGAGACCACTTTTCTAAACGTAACTATTTCATTCGCCTTGACGCGTCTGCGAACTGACACTACCTACCCGTAGAATCGCAATAAGGCAACTAGCGCCATCTGTCTTCACTCTGGGGAAAAATATTCTCTCCACAACAATTGCTTTTCAAATGCTGCTTCTTGTAACTTATTTTGGATCCATCCTCGTAATTTGCTTATTATAATTGTATCATTATAACGTTTTCTACTTGTTAAATACTTTTCAAGCAACTCTATTATCACAAAGCAAAGTACGTGACACTAGTAGATTCATTTATGCACTACGGGCCACAGAATATAGATGTATTCGGTAATCTGTGCCCTATGGCATATACGATCAAGATCACTGAGATTTTTGCACGGTGACATATTCAGTAGTTGCAACAAATAATAGTTCCCATGGTCTGTGGGCAAAAATGTTATTAGTACACTTAAAATGTGGTTTTGATGTACAGTATTTTACAGCACTCTGTAGGAGTGTATCGGTATATGCAGGGTGAGGCAAAAGTCTGGTAATAGAGCGTATAACTCGAGAAGTATTTGGTGCAGATAATGAAATTAAATTATTATTAATTAATAAATGCTAAGCAGGATAAGGATTACTTGGTAGTGACATTTTCAAGTTTATGCAAATTAGTGTTCATGAATCTTTGAAACTTATCTTCTAAACTAAGATAAATAGAGGCATAGTATCAATTGCAAAGTTGAAGAGCACCCTTCAATTACTTTAACTCGAATGTTAAAATCATTTCTTTATTCGGGTAAATTAAATCAAGCGTTGCTTGAATTTGGTAAGGTACTTCACGTCATATGTATAGAAGCCCATGGTGCTTTCTTTCCACCATGGAGAAGCCCATCGTTGGTGCGGGCCACGGTTCAAGAAAGAAAGATTGCTGACTGAGCAGAAAAAGATATCGAAATAGCATGAAGGTTTCGTTTAGCGGCTACTAGCTGGTGCTATCATCACCGGGACGCGACATTATCATTATTCATGCTATGCAGTGTGTTTAAGTAGCATCATGAGACGCGTTTTTCTACTTATATGTAGAAACTTTTAGAGGTAGTGGACGACCTCATTTTAAGTATATTTTGCCAATAAACTGGGGGTCGTATATGAACCCGTGACACTTAAAAAATTGTCAAACAGATTAGCTTTAGACCTAAATCCTTTAGATTTCTTCTTCTGATATACTGTAGAAGAAGCGGAGCTGGTAGCGCGAATTGTGGCTGCAAGTGACCATGTTAGAGACACTGCAGGGATGTTTGGCTGTGTCAGAAATTTAATGACAAGACGCTGTGAGACATATTGCTGCTCATGGTCAACAGTTTGAACGACTTTTTGTAATTTTACAAACAGGCAGTATTTGGCTATTAAAACCGTCGTCATCATCAAGTTTTCTAATTTCTCCGCTTTCTGGAAATACATTAACGAGAGAGATAATATTACGAGAAAGTCATAGATTTGTATGTATGGTATTTGAGAATTTTTTTTTGGTCAAGGATTCATTTGCAAAATGGTTTATTGGCAAAATATCAAAATAAGATCCTCTACCGGCCCTAAAAGTTTATACACCCTTTATAACTGGAGTGTTATATGTATATACTTTTGTTTCGCGTAGTATTTATATAAGTTGTAAAACTGAAGGAATATCCATCCTTGAAATTTTATACGTCAACTTATATGAATAATAAATAGTCTGCAATCCATACGATATCCCATTTATTAGTGTATTAATTCATCTTTAATTTAAACATCTGAAAATATTAAAAGGAAATGCAAACGAAGCTTAATTAGATTTCATAAAACGTTAATTTTTAATCTTTCAAATAAATGGAATAAAAGTTTGCTTTTAAGGATGAAACTTAAGTGCGTGATGATAAATCTAAAAAATGTCCTCGGCTTGATACGAAATTGTGAATTCCATCTATTTAATGCAACATTACAAAGGCAAGTCGTATATGGAGGGAGGAAAAAAACAAAGCTTTTTGGCTTTACTCCCACCATTCGATTTTTTCCCCAAATTTTATTGCTGCCATTGGGTGTCCAATCTTGTTGGAATTCATACTCTGCAAACCTCTCTTCAATTCAGCAAAGAGTTTGCTGGCCGACGACAAAAAAAAACCAATTTTCATTCGTTATGCAGGTAAATAAAAAATGAATGTGTTGAAAGCACTAGAGTGAAAGAAAATATTTTTCATTCGTATAAAAAACAGCATTATGCATTCCTCCCTCATTCTGCTCGAATATATTTATGAAAATTTTAAGGTTTCTTCTCTTTCTACTCTCGCTGAATGAATACTAGAAAGAAGAAGAAGATAAACGTCAACAAACGTTTACTCTCCTTCGAAAGTGACACTGGGTGGTTCAATCTTCTCTCTGAAATGCTTCGACTCGAAACACGTACTCTTCCCTACAGCAAGTGAAAAAGCATGCAAGAGTTGGATTCCCATTTTCACATACTTTAAATCTCCTCGAAGAAGAAACGCCTTTTCCCATCGACAAAAAGCTATTACAAAGGTGACTTAAACAAAAAGGAAAAAATGCGCCAGATCGGAAACAACTTCTGTGACATGTTTCTTAAACTCGCCTTTGTTTTTGTAAAATCAATGCTGCGTAACGGAACTGCGAACAGACTTTAAAAGTTTTTATTACTGGTTTTCTATCCTAAAACTGTCCAAATATTTATTATAAGTTTATAATAATAAAAGTTAATGAAGAGATTATATTGAATATTAAATTTTAAAATATTTCTTTTTGACATGATTTGGAATATAAAAAATATTATAAGGTATTCGTTTTATTGAGATTTTACTGTAATTGGTTTAATTTAACGTTACAAGCAGGTTTTCCTTCCGCGAAGTTCATGCTTGAGTTGGGCAAATTGATTCCTGTGTGATGAGAAAATGGAATTGATGATTCGAGAAGAGCTGAATTGATCGAGCGAGAGAACAGACAACTTGTAGGCATGGCTATTACGAATTGTACCGCCACATTACAAAGTGTGTATAGAATGCTACTGGATTGCCGATTCACTGGCATAACTTAATCGATGATCCTTGGGGATTACTCATAAGTTTTAATGCGAAGAAAGTGGCATACAGAGTTGTTAAAAAGATTTGTAACATTAAAAACATTAAAAGAACTAAAACATTTGATCAATAAATAATCAAGGAGATTTTTAAAGCTTCATTCAATCCTTGTTAATCAATCACCGTTTGGCTATGTCTGTTAGTTTGGCTCTGAATTGTTGCAAGATATTTGAACGGCAACGCCCGTAGAGTCAGCGATCCAGTGGTATTCTGTACATCTATGGCCTAGCTTAAGAATTTGGCAAGCGTCCATAGCAGACAGCCTCAGCACGTAATTTTCCATTGTGTGTGCAGCATCAAAGATTTTGTTTTCCTAGGGTGTACTTATAATATTTACGCTTCTTTCTTGGCCCCTATATTCCGCTTATTTCTTGGTCTTCACGTTTCCCGGAACTTTGGTCTATTGATCAAGTCTGGTCCCTGATCGCACACCACGGTCTCCCGCAGATATAACAGATGCTTTGGCAATGTATGAAAATATCATTATATGGCTGATACAGTGAACAAAAAAAATTATCCGTCTACCAGCTACATAATATAAAAACGTTAAAATAAATAAAACCAATTAATTTTGAATGGAAATTTTATCATAAATTACAGTATTTAAACTATATGACATCTCACATCGGGTAGCAAATAGGGAAAAGTGAAATTACAGTAGATGATAAGACACTTCATAATAGAAGAACCAAAAATCTATCCATCCAGGTAAGTACTCTAAGCGAAAAAATATTATCTATTATCAGAAAATTAAGCAATCACATTCACTACTGTGAATGAAGTGAAAAGTTGTAGAAAAATAAGAAAATAAAGGAGCATTCACATAATTTTCATAGCTGGACTAAAGGATGGGAAAAATCAGCGCGTAATTGCCAAGGAACTCCAAATTCCAATATATCATCCAAAAGTATCACATAATAAGAGAAATCACAAGTAAAATTGGAAGAGAAAAAACATCAGAACGCGAAGACAGAGAAATCATAAAACGTATTAAAAAAGATATGGAAAAATCAGCTGTAGAATCAGTTACTGCTCAAACCATTCGAAACAGGTTGCATGAAGCCGAGTTTAAAGAATGCACACCAAGGTAAAAACGGAATTAGACGCCTGAATTGGACAAAGAGTATCTAAACAAAGGCAAAAATATTCGGAATAAAATCGTGCGGTCGGATGACAGTAAATTTAACTTATTTGGCTCAGGTGGCTGTAACAAAGTTGGAGAACACCTGGTGAAGCTTATAGACTAGAGTGTTTGAAGCCAACAGTGAAGCATGGAAGAGGAAGTGTCATGGTATGGGGCTGCATATCAGCTACAGGGGTGGGACATCTAGAATTTATCGATGACATCAAGGACCAATACACGTACAGAGAAATTCTAGATAAGAATCTCCATGCTTCTGCAAATAATTTGGAATTGAGAAGAAGTTTTATCTTTCAGCAAGACTCAGATCCTAAACCAATAGCCAATTTTGTGAAAGAATTCCTCAAATACAAGAAAGTTAAATGGCTTGACTGGCCTAGTCACCTGACTTAAATCCAATCGAGCCTTTGGACCAGAAAGAAAATCGTAGAACAAAGTCAAAATAGGTTTTAAAAGACTTTTTGATAAAAATTTGGAATAATCTCGATGAACAAAATACAAAACCTTTAATAGAATCTATGTACAGTCGATGCCTAGATGTTATAAAAAATTAAGTTTTTACTGTACACCTGCCGAATTATTAAGTGGATGGATACTAATTTTGTCACAAAAATGTTGTACAGTCTTATTTTTTTTACAATATCTCATACCAATTATAAACCGTAAGTTCAAGATACTGATTTCTGCAGGATCTGCAAGTCAACCGAGCTGTAGTTGTAATCATTTTTATAAATCCTGTCTTTCATAAATAAGCGCTTGAAAGCTTTTGTTTTCCAGCTCTTTTCATCCTTTCTCCATACATTTGTAATTTTAGATTAAATATAACTAACTATTAACCTGACCTCATCACCAGGTTACTGGTCGTTTTTAGGACTGATAGGTACTTATGTTTTCACAATGTGCGTCCGTCCGTCCATCTGTCTGTCTGCCAAATGCTGCTGTTCTCTCTTTGGCATTCCGTAGCTAAATTAGAGAAAAGGCTTGTGAATTAAGTGAAGACACGTGATGGTCTTCCTTGATGGTCAATATCAGTCAAAACTGGTTCAAGGGTATGTGGTTTAGTGGCACCATTAGGGTCCACTGGCAATTTTCAATGATACGATACAGCAGGTAATATTTCAAACAACTTGGGACTATGTGCCATGAATAAATATAACGTAAAATTAATAAATGAAAGGTCTTAAGAGGATTTTTTCACGCCAAACTGCAGATGTTGATATTATTGATGAAAATAATGATGACCGAAATTGGTTCAATGGTGATGATGTAAAATTAATGATGGTCGAAATTGGTTCAATGGTATATGGTTTAATGGAACCATTATGGTCCATTGGATACTTTCAATGCTAAAATATGGCATGTAATATATCAAACAACTTGGAATGAAGTGTCATAAAGGAATATATCGTAAAATTAATGATAATCGAAATTGGTTCAAAGGTACGTGGTTTAGTGTAACCATTATTGTCCATTTGAATCCTTCAGTGCTAAGATATGTCATGTAATATATCAAACATCTTGGAATGACGTGCCATCAATGACGTAAGATTAATGATAGTCGAAATTGGTTCCATGATGCATGTTTTAATGATAACATTATTGAACCGTTGGAAACTTTCAATACTAAGATATGGCTTGTAATTACTTACGCCTTACATTATCAGTAGTTAATTTGTGTTAGGCAAATTTTAGCAATAGCTAGTAGCTAATCATGGTTACGTAGAAAAGCGTTAGCAATTGTTTATGAAGAAAGAATTCCCCTTACACAGAAGCTTCAACAATTAATGCTTATTTCATTAAACAGGAATGCTTACAAGTTAAAGGATTCTTATATGTTCTAATCTATATAGAATTGCTACTTTCTGCATTTAACTTTTCAGGTAGTTTTAATCAGTTTGAACTATACTTTTCCCTTAGAAGTACGCCTTGCTTAGCAACTAGAGGCTTTCTTAGCAACTTCATCTAATCTTAACAACCAAAGGCTACTTTAGAAATCAAATGCTTTCCTTTTTATTCTCGAATGCTTTAAAATCCTATCGGTCCTGGGCATTTCGGTTGCCTGACTTGTTTACTTTAAATTTTATTTCGTTCTATAAGGACACACTTTTTTTTCATCCCTGCTGAAAATGGGCATTAATTGTATTTGGTCATTTAAGAAAGACACATTCCGTATTAACAACAACATAATCAAATTTACGGAATTTAATACTTTTAAAATAATTACATTACAAAATACGTTCAAGAAATGACAATATTCAGAACACGGTTGGAATGTTGATTTTCTTAGTTATCAAATGTTAATGACAGCCTAACCTTTAAAGCACTCCATAAGTGATACAATTAAGAAACAAACAACTTGATTAAAATACGGTAATTAACTTGATCACTTCCATAATAAGCCATTAAAATGATTACTGAAATTAAAATTAGATAACGAAAGCAAAATACTGCAGCAAGCAACGCTTATTAGCTACTTTGTATATTTTGAAAATTTTGTTTATAATTTGACATTTTTTCAAACACAGAGCACAAAAAAATGATGTTTTGGTAACGTTATATTTCTTATGCGATTCTGATAGTTACGTTTTAAACAAAGAGAAAGTGCGATTGTGTTCATTAAACTAGCTAGAATAATCAGAGCGGAGAAGGTCATTGCAGATAGTTGTGCGCCATTGTCTTTTGGAACAAAACAACCCCATTAGTAGCCCCCCAGCAATTACTCAATGGTTTCAGTCCTCCATCGAGAATAAAAGGAGGAAAGGCGATATTCAAGGGGTGTTTTAGGTGGCCGCAAGCGTCCTTCTAACAATATTTGTCAAAGAGATATTACGAAAGTGGTGATAAGGAAATGATGAAGGCAAATGGTCGATCTTCAATAACAAAGCAAATTTAATTTCAATGCGTTGACACTATCTTATTTCAAAAATGGATGTTTAATAGATCTATATATGCAGTTACAACGCTAAAGGAAAATATATACGCGTTTTTAATGAGCTACTGTGGTGATTCTCTAAACGATAATTATGAAAGCAGTTTGTAAACCCTTTAATTTATAACACAGTGACTTGTTATATTACGAACTCATCTAAGCAAACATCAACCCCTTTTTTCGCTTAATAAGTATATCTCGTTCATCTTAATATATATAAACGAACAAATATTATATTCGGAGTGTAAACAGTTTGAAATTCGGAACAAAATAACTCATCAGTGTTTGCATTTTCACCAAAAATCGGCTTTGTGATTTTTAATAATTTAGAGCAAAATGATTTAACTAAAATAAATGTCATTTCAATTTCGTTTACTCCGAAGCAATTTTGATTGCAAAGTTTCATTGCCACCTAAGTTGGCCTGTTTAAAAGGATAAATATTCAGCCTGATTCAGTCCACTGCAGGACGTAGGCCTCTCCCATAGGGGTAGTGGGGTAGTTGGTCTAATCTCCCACGCTGACCAAACGTGTTGGGAGATGCATTTTTGAGCTTCTTCTAGCTTTTTACGAAGGCTACAAGGTAGCATCCGGGTCCGACGGCTTAACGTGCCCTCCGAAGCACGGGGGGGGGGGGGGGAAGATCTCGCGTCACTGAATGGTCATTCATCCAGTGACTAGCCATACTGAGCGATGCATTAACTTCCAGAGCTGGCTTGCTCTGCGAGAGCCCGCTGGCCCACGGCACCCCAAGTTGGCGTGTTTAATTTATTTTAAATCTTAATCATCATTAAACATAATAGACCGACCAACCAAAATTTCATGATGTTCATTCTCCTCTCGCCTTCAAAATAACCTTCATCCTGCGAGCATTATTTGACCAGATAGCTCCCAGGATGTTTTTTTGGGATAAGATAACGTGAACAAGTGATCATTTATAGTGCCCGGCACGAAAGAAAATGGAAACTGGCGCATGTGTAAATGAAAAGAGAACTCGTTCTACCAATCAGAAACGGTCAGGAATCGGAGCATTACTTACTACTGATGCCTGGAATTAATAATACCCCGTTTCTCCATGCTGACTGGTTGAACGAGTTTTTTTCATTTACACATGCGCCAATTTCCTTTTTCTTTCGTGCCGGGCACTATAATTCTTGAAAAGTACATGGTTTATAGTCCGTTTCCCTATATCGGTAGAGATATCACATGATTAAAGTGACCTCTTTAGAAAGTAGTCCCTTAGATGTCACTCCTATGTCACATGATTCTAACGGTTTTTTCCTTCCAAAACGTCAAAAAAGCCTTCTTTATTTCTGAAAGGGAATTGGAAAAGTTTCAGCTATTTTTATCCCACCGTACACGAAAGCTCACCTTAGGAAAAGTCAATGCTCATGAAGTCATAAGTCAGTTATGCACAAGTGCGGAGCACTTTTTTCTTTGTAGTGCCCGGCACGAAAGAAAACGGAAACAGGCGCATGCGTAGTATAAGTGCTTATCGATTGTAGATGTCTGCTATAGGCTCGATTGCACATTTACTCCAAAAGTTACCAGGACGCTGCGTCATTTCAATCTGCGTCTTATCGGCGTTCCAATGCACACTTTAACGCCGATGATAGGCCACATTTTCATCAGACATCGTGTAGAGAGACTTTACACGATAGGAGATACGACGCTGCGGCAGATGTGCACTCCCCTATAGACAAATGAGCACTGCCAGCTATCGGAGTATAGGAATGTGACGCGCGTCTCACAGGTACCTGCGGCAACCTTGATACTATCAGGAGTGACATTGGCGTCAAGTAAATATCGGCTTCCCGTGTGAATACCAAAAGCAGTTGCTCTGCATTTATTCTAATGCGATTGAAAATGACGCAGCGTCCCGATAACTTTTGCAGCAAGTGTGCACCCAGCCTTAGGCCCACGCAGTGACATCTTCATTATGGATATAGTAACGATATTATAATAAAAGAGAATAGCAAGACAAGATGAAGTATCGCATTCAACGTGTCGATTAATCGAGTATCAGATATGTTTCAGTTTCGATTCAGCTGCGATTTCCGATTTCACTAAGGAAATGCCAGGAATAAATAATGCTGCGTTTTCTGTCCATTTCTGATTGGCTGAACGAGTTTTTTTTTACATTTACGCATGCGCCAGTTTCCTTTTTCTTTCGTGCCGGGCACTATAGTCGTATTTATTTGCGTTTGCAATAAGGTTACTTTAGTCTTATGAGTTTTTCTACCGATATAGGAAAACGCATTTTCCAATTCGAACTCGAACTACATATATTCGATTTATGCCAAAGGAAATTGGAAGCCATTATAATAGTTGAAACTCTTCCTATATTCTCTGAACTACAGTATTCCCATAAAATGCTAGTAGCATTGTAGGAAGCATTGTCTCACTGTTAAAAGCCATCCCCATCAGACCCAACAGCACGCACAATGTTCGAACTGTATGAGAACATCAGAATTTGTACCGCAGATGCGAACCCAGGACACAATCCGCTCCGTAGTGCATGAGGACGCAATCCTAGTTCTCCTGATTTCCGAGGCCACAATCCGCACTGTGGTGCATGAGGACCTTGATTATACGTCGTACGTTCTGAGGAAAGGGCAATTCATGTTGGCGAAAACACAAGAACAACGACTGTTTTGAGCAAAGCGGTTATTAAACTAGGTCAAACATCCGGAGGAATCTGGCATGCTCTGTTTTATTCCGGATGAAAAAAATTCGACCAGGACTAAAAGGTGAACCAGCGAAATGACAGATGGTTCTTTGCAGATTCCTCGGTGTCCCACGTGTTATGCACACCAAGCTTCCCGCAACTGTGATGGTTTTAGAGATGGTGAGTTTGGTTCGCTAGTTTTAACGCTACCAGCCATTTTTTAATTTTTAGAAAGGCCTACCCAGTTGACATAAAAATACGCTAAGGCCTACCCTTTATGTATGTATAATTTTTGCTGGGTTCTGTTATTTGCCGTTTCGAAGCAGTTAGCTGCACAAGAATGGTCACATACATACTTTCAAACGTACATCCGTACATACGTTGCAGACGGATTTTTTTTTTTTCAAAATTTCAACATATTTTTTCGAATCATGAGTTTTTAAGTCGATTTCAGAAAAAAAATATTTTAAGTTTCTGAACGAACACATAGTAGTGATGAGTGAAGACCAATAAAATTAAACTTTATTTATATGTTATATATGTTATGCTTTCAAGGAATTTTCTCATTTTATTAAGAAAATAATTGTTTAAAAAAATTATAAGAAACTATTGTAGCGCATGCGCAGTTCATTTCTCAAGTTCACTTTTACTGTTTACGACTACTTTGATGGAAAACATGGACGAGAGTGCGCAAAATTATGTCAATGAACGCAAAGCAGATGAGAAGGACCAGAGAAGTATTCATTTTCATATCAAGCAAACAACAGAAAATTGGCACTTTTTAAAAGAAAGATTTTGTTGTCATCTGAAATTCATGCTTGCCATATAATATTTGATGACAGAAATAATCTATATACTAAAACTTTGCGTGTATTTATTTATTTATCTGTAATTCTATCTCCTCCTAGACGGTTTGAGCTAGCGACTTGAAATTTTAAGGGCAGGCTTATCAATAAAGGACCTGCTCTATCGCCAAAAATCAGCCCCCTACGACCCCCCCCCCCTTCCCCACTTTCTGGGGTTTTCATTTAAAATTATCTGCTTTTGCTTTGTAATTCCCCTCAACAGATGGCGCGGGCGGGCGAAGGCGCGGGTAACAACTAGTTTGAAAACTATATTCTTTTAACTATTTTTTCTGAAAGTTTTGTATTTGATTGTTCAAATTAATTGTGCCTATACGTTTCAATAGTGTTTCTATTTTGTTATTTTCTATGTGAATTTTTTAATGCCGAAAGTATTTTTTAATTTTAAAATACGTGTGTGAAAACATTAAATAAGTAAAAAAATACAGGCATAGTATCTCCTCGTTGTTGAAATAATAAAAAGGAGATGTAATTTAGATGTCTGAAGAACTGTATAAGAATTGTTCAGAAAGAACGTATGTGAGCTTTTTTGTTCTTTTCTGGTAATTTATGCAAACTCCATAGTGTAATATCTTTTTCTTTCTCAAAACGTTATTTCAAAGAATGCACTTTAAGAACTGATATGTTTTGATGGATCGCTATTTGAAGATGATCACAGCATTTCTTACACCAGAAAAGATTACACCGTGTCTTATTTAAAACCGAAGTTACAAAAAAAAAAGGGGGGGGGGGAGCCTCTCTTACAGGAAGCAAGTCTCATTTTCGAGTTCTTGTTTCATTCAAAACACGTCGAGTGACCATCAAAATGAGGTTGGACGAAGTCACTTCTGAGCTCCATAACCGAACTAAATCTCGGGATCCAGGAGGCTAACGGTCGGGATTAAGTTAAATGAAATCATTGAAATTTCCAAGAGGCTTCAGCGACGGCGCTGCTGCTATCTGACGGCAGAGGAGAATGTGCACTTCTTGCCAATGTGTTCATAAATCATAACGTCTCTCTGCCCCAAGAATAACATATTTAAGATCCCTTCTTTTTTTCCTTTCTTTCTCCTTTTCTTTTTCTTCTTTTTTGTTGATAGGATTCCCAGCAGCAGGATCACGGGGGCCTTTGGCTGTGGTTCTCCCACCGTCAAACTGTAGGCCAGACACGTCAAACCGACTGAGTGGCCAAGGAGTTTCCGGTTGGTGTGGAACGTGCAGAGATTACGGCGACGGACGCTGCATACGTCATGACCGGTTCCTTTTTGACTCCTCTGAGCAAACGGTGGAAGATAAAAAGCTAGACGTAAAAAGACAGATGAGGCAAACGAATGGCCAAGAATAAGATGAGGAAGAGAGGAATTTTCTTTGAAAGATGCTCCTCTTTTGTTCATAAAAGACCGACTCCAAATAGGATCCCATTCTCCTTTCTTTAAAGACCGTCCAAATGTTTTTCATGTGTTTTCTTAATACTAACAGCATTGTAATTTAACTGAAATTAAAAAGACTTAGTTAAACACACAAATACTAAATCATTTTGTATCGATAATTTCATCGATAAACGGCTTTAGATGTTGTGTTACATGCATTTTTAGATATAGCAAATTTGGAAATTCTAGATATAAAGGTCACACGTTAGATTATAAATTTAAAATAAATTATATCCATAAAAGCACTTTGCGATATTTCGATTTCTTGGAAAAGAAAAGAAAGCACTTATATAAATCCGTGTGCAACATTCATTAAATATGAACTTCCCGAGGTCTATGCATGATACATGAGTTTCTATAAGTCTAATACAGATGTGTCAGACTTTACAGACTTGTAGAAAATACAGTTCTAAGCAAAAAGTTTGAGACTCTTCTTTCTTTTTTTACGAAGTCTCAAATTAAAAAAAAAAAGGCTTCAAAAACTATAAATGTTAAAAATAATCATAAGATATCTAAATTATCTTCTATTTATTATAAATCGAAATAATTGTTTAGTAATAAAAATTTAAATAACTGAACAATAACTAAAGCAACAATGAATATTTTGCCAAGATCTTTTACTTCGAATATGCAAATACATAAACAAACGAATGCATTACAGAAGTGTGTTTGAACGCTTCAAGTAATCACATTTTTAACATGAATATTGCCTTTTCTTTCTCTGAATTTGCAGATATGCATTTTATATATCCAGGGTGTTAACACATGTAGAAACCTTTAGAGACTTATTAGACGACACAATAAAGAAGCCACGATATGTAGTATTCGTCGGAATATTTTGGTGGCTATAAAATTGCTCAGCATACAGAAGCCTTCCTTCATTTGAGTCCGTAAATAAGATGCATACTCGTACCTGTCATTTCCTTAATTTCCCCACGAAAAATTCTAATGTAAAACCGACAGAAAGTTAAGTGCTTGATAGTTCTGTCATTTTTTTTTGACATGGTGTGGGATGCATATTTTTGTCATGACTGAAGATGCACTTATTTCATTAGAAATCTAATCAACACTAAAATGACTAAGAAATAACAGAAAGCGAAACCACAAATTCCGCAATTCACTCGTTCTGTACAGGATGTTACAGACAACTACAGGGCACTATAACGGGAAGCCTACCCGCTCGATTGCAGGGGCCAGCTCGGTCGATTGGCAGAATGGAGGGAGATGGTGGCCTGCAGCAGCCAGCAGTTTCCACAGTCGGGGAGGAGGGGTGAATGTCAAAACTGTCATGTTTTTGATAAAATTACCCAATTATCATTTGATGTCGAACTAATTATCATTTGATGTACAGGGTGTTGCAAATACAGGTGATTATAATTAAAGTTACGATTTCAAAAATCAATAATTTGAAAACTACTCGTCAGAATGACCTGATATTTTAGCAGAACAATCGTGAGGCAATGGAACTTTGTTTGGCGAAGGAAAAAAAATAGTTCAAAAATCTGCCGATAGATGGCGCTGGCAGGGTAATGTTAGGGGAAAAACCAAAAATGCATTCGTGAAACACAGGAATGTTGTTAGCCAAAAAGAAACAATAGAGTTCAGGGGTTTACGAAAAATTTATTAGCGAAAAGACAGAAATACGTGTTTACAGCGACAACAGTGATAATGCTAAAAAAACAGAGCTTCATGGAACAAACATCTTACTGATGATTAAGACAGAAGTTGTTCGATATGCCCTCCGCCTTGTTCCGCTACTAATTGGAAGCGCAAAATGGCATGCTCCGCAACAGATCGGAGGGTATCTGTAATGATGCAATGGATGTGGTGTGTGATGCTTGCCTTCAAGTCGGCTAGATTCTCAATCCGCCCGCTGTAAACAATATTCTTCAGGTACGCCCAAAGAGCATTCAAGCAAAGAGCTGGTGCTCTGCATTTTTATGGCAGCTATGTCTGCGGTGAGCATGTCACGTATTAGTAATTTGCATATCTCCAGACAATGTGAACCCTGCCAGCGCCAACAAAATTCGTAACTTTACTTATAATCACCCTGTATATACAGGGCAGTATTGCTGGGTAGTCTATCCGGACCTAACCTCCCAAGTGATTTCTTTTTGTGGGGATATGTTCGGGAAAACGTCTACCGCGACGGTCTTCCAGTGGATGTCGCCTATCTGCAGAACAACATCCGCCAGTCTATGGCAACAATCTCGCCAGAAATGCTGGGGAGAGTGAGAGAAAACTTTCTGAAGAGGGTAGCTCTCTGTGCTGAGCAAGGTGGGAGTTTCTTTGAACATTTATTGTAATAAACTTGATAAAGGTGTGACACGCTATTTTTCACCATTCTCCCCCACTCCCTCCAGTTTAACAAAATAAATTTTCCCAATTATCGTTTTATGTCGAGCGGGTGCCTGCAGTCGAGCAGATTGGCTACCCAGCTGTACTGCCCTGTATATAGGGAGAGGCATTTATCTTGAGACAACTGAATATCTCGGAAACTAAGCATTGTACGAAAAAATCAAAAGTGAATTATTTCGCGGGAGAAATTCATTAGTTAAAAACTTACCCCCCCCCCTTGTGAAATGTTTAAAGAATCCGAAGTCATAAATTCAAAAATCCAATATTTTTCAATACACACGCATAGGACTGCTGCCCCTAAAAGTTTACTTGTGCACTAAAATATTTTGAATTTTTGAAATTCTGACTTCGGATTCTTAAAGACCATCAAAAAATAGAATAGGAATGTCTACAGACCTACTCTCTATTTCTTTGTCTTCATCGATAAAATTGGGTTCAAATCTTTAAAAGTTCCACACTTTCACGTCCTCTATTTCCTAAACGGTTGGATCAATTGAAAAAACACCAAGAATATTGTGTACAATCTGAATATACCATTAAAAAAAGGGGTTCCTATTTAAGATTTCAAAGTTACTCCCCTCCCCCTAGCCCCCCTCACAAGGGGGGAGGGGTAATTTTTTAACTAATGAATTTCCCCCGCGAAATAATTCACTTTTGATTTTGGACATTTTTCGTACAATGCTTAGTTTCCGAGATATTCAATTGTCTCAAGATAAATGCCTCACCTTGCACACTTGTTTTATTACGCTGAAGAAGACGATTGGGTCGTCGAAATGCGCATACATAGTATTAAAATAAATTTATGTAATTTGTGGTTTCCCTTTCTGTTATTTCTTGTTATTACCGGATTTCCACAGTTTCCTGGCATCATCGGATTCCTTTACTAAAATGACTATCATCTATTGCTTTTGCGTTTCCTTCCAGACGAATGATTTTAAATCTGTGTCAAGCGGATAATGGCAGGAAAGAAACTTGGTTAGGTAATGGCTTCTAAACCATCAGAATTTATGTATGGTAATAAAGAAACACTCGCCTCTTGTCCACAAGATCCAAATACGTATTTTGCCGAAAAGGAATTTAAAGATCCAAATACGTATTTCGGCTACCTTGCAGCCATCATGCAAGGAAACAAGATAAAACAATGCCAATTTAAACAACTTAAGGGCCAATCAGGGTAAAGATTTGAAGGGCCAATAACAAATAAGCATGGTTCAAAAATAATAAATAAAACGGAAAGAAATTTAACAGCTAATCAGGAGTGTAAATAAAATTAAAACAGAAATTTAGTAATGTCGTTTTTTTAATAAGCTGGAATAATTTAGATCCTAAGGGAGGGAAGGGGGGGGCAGTATCATTATTCAGTAGAAATTTTGCGTCCTTTTTCTTGATTTCCAGGATCTCGTAAGCATCCTGTAAGTAAAAGTTATTAACTGGGTGTATTAATCTAAAGTCTCCTTTCATTGTTTGTAGGCCGGTCTCCAAAAGATGTCTGGCTACAGCTGATATGTGCAGGCGTCCATATTTATGAACTTACCAATAAACAGATTCGGCTTCCATAGGTTAATCTTGAAAATTGCAATAGAAAGAATTTCCCATTCTTGGTCAAACAAATGATCATTGATGAATTTCCTTTTGTTGAAGAATGGTTCCATATGCCTCCTACTGAGTGTCAGATGACGACAAATTCTATCCACGACGTAATAAACCAATAATCGACTCACATGGGGGTCTAACACCGTGGTTCAAATAACCGGTGTTCAAACGGTCTAAATAGCCGTTTCCATTATTAGTTCGCCACCTCTATGGTATTTTCGATCTTCAGTTCTTTAAACGATTCTGGAAGTAATTTAATTAAATTATTAAATTAATAAACATAAGATCATACATCGAAATTAAAGAATAAGAACGGAGTTGAATATTAATAAAGACATGCCAAAATGAAAGAAACGTGCTTATTCTCTTATTATACAGGGTGTCCAAAAAGTCTGGTAACAAGGCAGATATCTCAAACCTGCCAGGTAGGCGAGATCTGATGAGTGTGGTTTATAGGTAATGGGGGGAGGGGGGAATTCATTGCCGCACTCAAATTTGACTTTGACCCCCAAATTTAAGGTCATATGCTAACTCGAAAACTATTAAAGATAGAGAAAAATTTCCAATTGCTACCCTCTAGAGCAACACCACATTACTCTAAAAACAATTTTTAATCACACCCTTCCCCTTGAAAGATTTTGAGAAAATGGGCGAGAAAGAGTCACTCAATGAAAGAAAATTCCCAACGATGTGCTTCACTGCAATTCAAATGTGTTAGAAACGTCAGCCAACCTGCCCAGCCCAAGCTAACTTTGAGTGATTTTTCTCGCCCATTTTCTCAAAATGTTTCAAGGGAAAGGGTGTGATTAAAAAGTATTTTAGACCAATGTGGTGTTGCTCTACAAGGTAGCAATTGGAAATTTTTTTTCTATCTTTAATAGTTTTCGAGTTAGCAAGTGGATGACCTTAATTTGGGGACCTTTGAGATATCTGCCATGTTATCAGACTTTTTCGACACCCTGTATATTATATACAGAAAATGCAACACCATGAAATTTTGTATTCCACAGCTGGTGGCATTTTTTCGTGGAAAGGGAGTACTAGATTCTCCTATATCGACGAAGACATTTCATCGAAGATTGGGCGGGCAAGACGATCTTTGCATGCACTGCTCCCAACATCGTCATGCACGCTTGCAGTGGTGCCATGCTAGAGATACCTGGCATGAGGAATGACCTAGAGTTGTTTTCAGAGACGAAACGCATATATCTCAACAATGATGATCATCGTTTTCGGTGTTATCATCTGCAACAGTCGTCACTTCTGGTATGCCTAAGGGCGCTTTCACAGCGCAGCGTTTTTGTGCTGCGGTGCTGCAGATCAATACGGTACATTACCGAACTTTCAAGGCATACCAAATGCAAGACAATGTACAGCCGCAGACAGCGAACATCAGGAGGCGTGCTATATAAGATGTCTCGCACGATCTCTAGTCCTCTTTGCAATTGAGAATCTGTAGAACATGACTGATATCGAACTTGTTCTCTTCAACGACCTCGAACTGAAAATTAATTCTAGACTTTGATAAATACCTCATTAGAATAGACTATACATTTAAACCGAAGATTCTATTCTAACGAGAACCTAACCTTACTAAACCCCTGTATATTCAGTTACTGCATGTATTATTGTTAGAAATTAAGGACATTTTTCCAGAACATACTTCTCTATATTTCTGCTAAGTTTTGTCTCATTTCAAGTATTTTTTCATGGTAGTGCATTTTCTTTGTGAAATAGAACTCTATGATATCATTAAGTAGCGTATTTTTTAAAATCTTTAAATAATGCTACTTTGAAATAAATTTTATTTTATCTCAAGGTATTTCCACGCGATCGATATTTCCACATCTGAAAAGGAATTTATTCAGTTGTTGTAGAAGTGGAGATGATTTCCGACAGAACAAAGGTAAGGTAAACATTTGCTTATAATTAACTACCTACTTTTTAATCCAACCCTTCTCAATGTTAGCAAACACTCGAAAGGGGCTTTCTAAAATTTTAAGCTCAACGGAGAACTTTTCTTAAAATCAACGACAACAAACGCAGACGGGGGTAGAATCGATAGTGAGGAAAAGAGATTTTCGTCGCGGCGTCTAATCAGAGACATTGGAATAAGCTTCAACTTAAACGAGCGGAAATTACCTCCTCCGGGCCGAATCAAGATGATTCTTAATTGCTTTCTTTTACCGGTCAGCTGTCATTGGAAACGAAAGCTTTGCTCTCCGAGCGCAACTGCTAATGAAAATCAATAAATAATTTTGTAGAATTCGTAGGAACCCATCAAGGTCACCTTCGACGCTTATAAGGTTAATTTAACGCCTAGCTATTGATTATCTTTATCTACTAGACAAGAAACGGACGGGAAAAAATTGCAGCAAATGTAGGTGTTGATTGCTTCGCTTGTTAATAATCCTTAATGTATTTGCTTCCATTGACCGATAAATGGGTGCGTTCATCTTGGACTCGAACCTTCTAAAAGATCGTTCTCTGTCTCGTAAGTATTAGTTCATAACTTATTTAAGTTCCTCACTTGATTCATGTTTTTCCCCTAAAGTACTGTACACAAGATATAATAGCCAATTATCACAAACTGTTTATTAAAATTCTTTTTAAGTGTTGTGGGGAATTTTTTTCAACGAACTTATAAAGTTCTTTATTGAAATCTATGAGGCTGTGCTTGTGCCCGCAAAGAATTTAGAATGTTTGAAAGTCTGGCTTCGGATTCTTAAAGAACATCAACAAGTAGAATAGGAATGTTTCAAGAGATCGATCCTCTATATCTTTTTCTTCATCGATAAAATGAAATTGAAAATGTAAAAGGCAGGTATTGAGAGATATCCTGGAAAGAAGATATGAAACAAAAGGATGGGTCTTTCAAACAAAAATTATAATTTTGAACTCATTTTTATTGATGAAAATAAAGAGATAGAGGATAGGTCTCTAAAACAGACCTCTTTTACTTTTTAATGATCTTTAAAAAGTTTAAATTTTTAAAATCCAAATTTATTTTCGCCGACATTTATTGTTTTGATAATGCAAGCTAGACCATTCTCATCTGATTATGATTAAGATTGCATTGACACATGGATTTAACTAGTGGCTTTATATAAATATGATGCTAGGAGTGATTTGGCCCGCTTGCAAATGGTTTAATTATTGAACAAATCCTTGTAGGTATCTGCCTAAGCACACTTGTCTTAGTTTCGACAGCAACAGAGCTCAACGTACTTGAGATTTTATTGAAGATGCTTATCATCGTTGTTGCTAACAACCATGTTTATATAATTGTTTATCACTTGCTCAGAGCACCAGGGTCATGACTCCGAGTCACCTGAAAAGCAATGATCATCAGATTTCAGAGCCAACAGGGTGACTGGAAACTTGAGGATTTTGGTTGCTATGATCATTTGCGAAGTTATCAAGACATTTTCCCCTCTTCGCAACTATTGGAGGCATCAGAGAGGCATGAGCATATAAAAATTAATATTTATGTCGAAGAAATTGTCACGAGACAAACTTTCCATCAATTAAGTCATGTTCAATGATTAAATAGCGCTTGCGCTAGATTTTGACTCCCATGACTCCAACCTGGAGATGGTTGATTTGGTTTGAATTGGTTGGTATTAACGTCCCTTTCAACTACTTTAGTCATATTAGGACGGCGTTATAGGGGCCGCAAATTTTGCCTCGCAAGGGTTCTTTACCCTCCAGCCGGCAAAGGACTACACGGGACCAACGGCTTTACTTCCCTTCCGAAGGAAGTGCGTGATCTCATGATTTCCCCCTGAAAAATCCTCGTCATCCTCGGCCGGGATCAAACCCGCGTCCTCGGGCATCAGAGGCGATCACGCAACCACTGAGCCACCGAGGCCGATACCTGGAGATGGAGATGGATTCAAAGGAGTTAACTCTGAGTCACACTCCGAGCAAATAAAGAAACGGATTTCGAGGACTTCGAGCGAATGAGTTAACGAATTTCGAGTGACTCCGAGGGAATAACTTATCGCTCCCTAAAAGTTTATGAGCACAGCTAGTATGCCTTAGCTCTAAACTCTCTCTCACCATAGAGCTTAAAACTACCCCATGCTCTTACTCTTATGTGAAACTGTTGTTTGTGTTTCCTGCAAACGAGGCTGACCGGACCTCATGAATTCCTGGAATGTATTCATCCGTATAAAATGTAGCTTACAGGATGGCAGAAAAATAACGGACAAATGACAGCAGCACTTATCGCACGATAACTTTCTCCTGTTATTGTAGAATTAATTTAAAGTTTGTTTTATTAAGAAACTTTAGCCATTCGGTCATATCTAGATTTGAGATATGGACATCTTATTGCGCGGGACCGACTGTATAATTATACGGTATAGTCCTTTGGAGGATGAAGAATGTTTAAAAATGTAAAAGCTTTGAATCTTTTTTGTTGTTTTTACGTTTTTGTGATGTAGTAACAAAATCCATTTCTTTGCAAATGCTGTGAAAGAATGCTAACTATACAAGCTTAATGTTTTGTTAGGGAAAACGAGGATAAGGGACGCTTCAATTCTTAGAATAATGAGTTATCAGAAACGCATACCTCGATATGTTGGAAAATTTTTTGTTCTTATGGGATTACAGGCACTATTGTTTTCCAACAAGTTAGACCATAATTCCATTTTGGTATAATCTTTCACAACTAAGTGAGCCACGTTTTCCCGGTAGATGAATTGGTGGTCCTGCCTCGCCAAGTCTTTGGGCCCTCCAGTCACTAGACCTTATCTCCTTAGACTTTGTGTCTGGGGGTTTATCAGGTCGAAGGTTTTGTAGGTGAAGAGCCACAGCATTGAACAATTGAAACTTACGCGCAGCGATGAAACAGCTATATTGGAGATAATTTTTCGGGTTGGGGAGGGGGCTGTGCTTATACATTTAGGGCAGAAATTGGCCATCGGGGAAATGTACTAAATATGTTTCCTGTTGTGTAAGTTGTTATCACGCTATCATTTATTCTCCAATAAAACATGCTTAGCAGTAAATCATTCGGAGTTAATATAAAATATAGAACGCACATGTCTATCGGTTTATCAAATGAGTTGAATAAATGTAGTTTATTAAATAGTAAAGGAATGTTCATGGTTTGATGCGAATTAAGATTTCTCAAGTAACTTACATAGAAGACATATATAAATGACGATACATTTGGCATTAGGAAAAGGATTACTTCATGGTGTTCTATACTTTTGTAATTATTTCACCTATTTAAAGTCATCATTGCTTTAATAATATATGAAGATGATATTTCAATTCTAATTTTAAACGTTTAAAGTAATTTTCCTTCTTTTCTAAAAATTCTTTAACAAAATTGGAAGGAGCAAAAAATTGATGTAAGAAATAAAAAAAAAGTAAATAAAATTTTTGGACGGGTAAAAAAATTGTCTGTTGAAGTTTCCATGGCGACATATATTTTTCAAAGAGAACTTTTCAAGAAGTGTCAACGCAAGTGAAGGCTTCGTGCGGAAAGAAGTTAAACGCCTCGCCCTTTAGATACGTCTTCCATGCCGACGGCATTTCCAGAGACTCTGATCACGAGAGTGTTAGCAAAGATAGAAAAGAGAGAGAACGTGTGAAAGGTGGGAGATGGAAAGAAAATGGAGAAGAAAAGATAGGGGCGTAAAAGACTAAGAGGGGCAGGGGGAAAAAGAACACGACGAGCTCTCATCAGAATGGTAAACTACAATTGACAACTTGATCGGGGGGAGATCGGAGAGAGGTCAAATTCAGGCGACAGCTCTCGGGTCCTGTGACCACGTTAAAGCCCCGTGTCTGTTTCCCCTCCTCAGAGATCATGTTTAGTCAACGCAATGTTCTCCACATGTCGACATCAAATAGAAGTAACTTTTCTCGCGAACCGATTGGATCTCTTTCCTGTTGTCACCCGGGGCATTCTGTGGTGATGATGCACATCGCCTCTTTGAATCGACAAGAAAACCAACAATGCGGGCGCGAGGAGGGTGGGGGAGGGTGGGAGGGGAGAAGAGAACTCCTACCACCCCCGATAAAAGTTCCAGAGATATCAGGCTCTTTGCTCACCATCTATTTCCTTTCATGGAAACCTCCTTTTACGCGCCAACACCTTCAAAATCAATGAACCCTTCGCTCCAACCAGCGTGTGATAACGTGTCGTCTTCGCACTCCTCTGCCTTCGCCTATACACGACTGACGAACAAAGTTGGAGTAAAGTTTAATAAGGCAATAAAAGAATGCACACTCTGAATAAGGGAAGCAAGAACAATATGCGGAGTAAACATTCTCCAACAAACCAGCAAAGAGTTCAGCAGAAGAGAGAGATAACGTTGGGAGGACAAGGGGAACTTACGCTCTCATCGAAGTCTTCTTAATTTGGAAGGATATAGAGTGTAGAATTTGGCGTTCAAGAAAATCATTCTTTATTAATATTGAGATGAAAATTTTTAATTTTATCTGAAATTTTTGTTATATAGATACATGCTACTATACTCTTGCACAGAACCATAAATGCAGTAGATAAATCTTACTGATATTAAAACTTGTGAACATAGAACTTTGATTAAACCTAACTTTATTTCTGAAATTTAGAAAAAATATTACTTCTCTAAGTTTTTAATAGTTAATTGAACCACTTAGGGTGCTTATTGAACCACTTAGTGTCCAATACGATATGGCACTGAACAGTGGTAATGGGCAGATTAAACCAGCGTTCTTCCAAGGCAGTTTAAAGCTCGCATGCACTTTCATATTGCTTCCCATTGGCATATACTTGGCGTGAAAGTACCCCCAAAGAATTTCCATCGGATTTAAGTCAGGGGAAAATGCTGGTCATGTTAAACTTTTAAAGTTATGATTCAGCTGAAATGTTTTGATTTTGCGAGATGTGTGTGGAGGTGCCTTGTCTAGCTGAAATAAATCATGTTCATTCATAAGAATATTCCAGAATGCTAGGAGATGCATTTCTACGATACTCTAATATATATTGGCATTCATTCGTACTGTTGTTATTCCTAATGATGTCAGGTCATTAAAAGACATTCCTCCCCACACCATGACCCTCCGCCACCAGTGTGTCTTCTTGACAGAACATGCTCTTTACGATGATGATGAAAATAATAATGAAAACCGTCTGGCCCATCCCAGTTACAGCGTTTTTCGTCAGAAAAAAATCATATTTATCCACTGATTATCCCATCCAACTTTCTTCATTGCCCAGTTGTATCGGGTTTGTTTATGGATGCCCTTCAGTCGTGGAGCTGCTTTCATTTTTTTCCTTTCGTTTAAGATGTTGAGTTTTCTTAATTAGTTTTCCAACAGTGTTTCAGGATTCTGGATGCTCCACTTCTGTGCAAAAAGTTTGGTGCAAGACAGTGAACTGTTGCTAACCATATGAATGGTCATCCTTGCTTCTTATCACTGAAAACTTGCATCGCTGTCCATGATTCTTCAACTAGTATACATGTCTCCAAGTTTTAAGAAATTGGCCACAACTGTATGTGAGGAATTTGAGCTGTAATTTTCCGAGTAGATTTTCCCGATTCACAAAGGATTTTGATCTGATATTTTTCATATTCAGATTCAGATTCATCTAAATTTGCCACAGAAAAGTAACCTATTGCCACAGAAAAGTAACCTATTTGAATATTAACAGCTTCATATTTTGTGGCCACACTATGCATTGCATCTAATCAAATGTTACCTGATATATGTGACCATCTAAACCGTATTTAGAGCTTTGTGCATCGAGAAAAAATCGATTCACTGAAATCGCGATTTAAATCGATTTTTGCCCAAGAGTAGTGCAAGACCTGAACAAATCTTGGACCATGCTTATTGGTAAGAGCAGTGGCAGCGATAAGCATGGTCCCTGGTTCAAGTCCAGTTCTTGGAATTTTCCCTTCTTTTTGCTATTTGTTATTACGATATGTTTGAAGAAGTTTCTTTAGTTATCTTATTATCTTCTGTTTAAAAAGACATTTCTATACAACTTCACGTCTCCAAATTATAGCATGCAATTTATTTTGGTGGTTGTATTAATGGTTCTGAGCAGAAGTGTATTTAAAATTCATTATTAGGGGTATAAATCAAATGATCTTTGAAAGTTTAATTGATACATGAATTCACTAGAGTAAGAAAATAAACGCTGGCTTCAAACATATTTTAAAAGAGTGAATTAATATTTAATGACAATATTTTGTATTACTTTATTCTTTACTTATGTTATGAAAATAAGGATTTTTCAATGTCGAGATCGCGGAATATTTCCTTCTTTTTTCTACTTTGTAAATATGATATGTTTGAAGAGTTTCTTAAATTATTATCTTTCATTTGAGTTGAATTTCAATGCGAGTTTAATAGTTTAAAGGCAAGGAGGATTCCGAATTGCGAGTCAGCGCCTGCTTTGCCAGATGAGCTGATTTATGGTTTCATGGAAGTCCGCATGGACGTATTGTAACAGCTTTGCTGTTCATTGTCCGCGATAGCTCAATTGGTAAGAGCGGTGCCGGCGAGAGCCGTGGTCCCTTGTTTGATTCCAGGTCGTGGAATTTATACTTTCCTCTTCTACTTTGTAATCAGAATATGTTTGAAGATTATCTTCAATTTAATTATTATCCTTTCGTTAATCTTTCAATGTGTTTTAAGCAACCAAAACTCTGACCGTCATTACCCAACACGCGGGGCAGCACCGATCAATGTTCAAGTAGAAAGATTTTATCCTTTTACACCAAAACCATAACAAGTAGAAAGATTTCCCTTAATTCATTCAGCACACATCGGGCTATTATAGTGTATATCAAAAATGATGTACATATGATATGTACTTTTGATTTTATTGTGACTCCCAGGTGAACGTCATTTGTTCTCCCTTAAATGTACTCGAAGAAGCTCAGTCGAATTAAAATTTAGATATGCGGCAGATATTAACGGCAAGGCGAAAATATTAATGTCAAAAAAGAATTTTCCTTATTATACGAGGTGTTGATTACGTATCCTAACTGGGTCTGTTGTGGACGACAGGCGTTACCGAATTGGATACCAACCTAATTTTCTCTGAAATAAGTTCCATTAGAAACGATCCGCTTAATCTAGCGATGCCGCCATTGCTGGTAGCAGTTTTGGATGTCGATCTGTGAAATGGACTTCATTGCAGCTGTCGTATTTCTTTGACTGCTATCAATATCATCGAATCGGCGTTCCATTAAAATTTTCTTATTTTAGGGAATAAAAAATAGTCACATGGAGCCATGTCCGGTGAATAAGGAGACAGAAGGTTATAACAAGGGTGTTGCATGTTTTAGCCAGGCAGTCCTGGACGAGATGTGAAGATTGAGCAGGTGCATTGTCGTGGTGGAGAATCCAATCTCGTTAGCGAAACAAGATCAGTCGTTTCTTTCGAACGGGTTCACTTTATAACCGCTAGGTATTATGTCTTGCTATTAGTTTGTCCTGGGGAGAGCATACTCAAGATATACAATGCCCTGAGAATCGAGGAAACCGTTGACATGAACTTCTCTTTGCTACGAGATTGACGGATGGTTGGCCACTGGTGAGATGACTTTTGATATTGTGTCATTCCTCTTTGAAACTACGGCACCAGTCATAAACCTGTCAACATATCATGTGTTATCTGCAAAAAGGTTGTTTTCAGTAACTCCAGTTTCAGTTGCGATTTTGTCAATATTGAAACAAACTTTTATACAGATTATTTGTTCCAAATTCCTCATAACACAAAGCACTCGTAACAACTGCGTGAAATTAATCCCAGGCATGTCGAAACAAGTGCTAGAACATTTCTGTCCCATTTTTATCGTTGCAAACAATACCTAATTCGGATACAGACACACCTCGTTAATATATCAGCAGAAAATTTTGGACTAATTTTGAGACACTAAAAAGTTTATATATATACAGGGTGTTTCAAAATTATGTACAATAAATTTAGTGACATATTCTTCAGGTCAAAAGAAGACGAAAATATTCTATAGCACTTTGTCTGGAAACGATTTGTTTGCGAGTAATCCAATATCATACAGCAGGGAAGCACGGTAGTTAGCGGACGATATTTTAGCAGCTCCAGCGTTTCGACCCAACACTAGGTTGAGTGGTTTGTTCCATTTAAACCTACTTTAGGGTTGTTCCATTAGTTGTGTACGATTGTTTACATTACTGTAGTTACATTACATTACTAGGAATATCAATTTCAGAACGTTTGCGTGCTTTGACCTACGCATTACGATTTACGTAAAAAAAAGTCATGTACACGTATTCCAGTGCAGAATACACTGACATGCACCTAATGTATGGTCTTGCGGACGGAAATGCTGTGTAAGCAAGAAGACTCTACCAAGAACGCTTTCCGAATAGACGTTTGCCAAATAACCGAACATTTATATCTGTCGACAGACATTTGAGGGAGCGTGGTTCCTTTGGCCGTCAAACAGGACAAGGGCGGCCTGTAGCACATTTTCCGGATGAGGAGGATGTGATAATTGACATCATACATGATGAACCACAGACAAGCACCCGTCGTATTTCTTCCATGGTACACATTCCGCACTCATCTGTTTGGCGCATTCTTCACCGTCAGCTTTTGCATCCATACCACCTGCAACTGGTTCAGGCACTGAACCCAACGGACTATCCACACCGACAACGATTTTGCCAATGGATACAACGTCGTCATGCTGCAGACCCTAGTTGTCTCAGCCAGATACTTTTCACGGACGAAGCAACCTTCACCCGGACAGGAATCGTAAATTCTCACAATCAGCACCATTGGGCAGATGCTAACCCACATGTTATCTGAGCTCGAGCGCATCAAGAACGTTTCTCCGTGAACATTTGGTGTGGAATTGTCGGAAATAACTTAATTGGCCCTTATGTGTTGCCGCCACGATTGACTGGACGAACGTATCTTTTGTTTCTGCAGAATGCATTGCCAGAATTACTGGAAGATGTTCCTCTTTTGATAAGATCTAACATGTGGTTCATGCATGATGGCGCTCCAGCACATTTCAGCCATGTTGTGCGAGCACACCTTAATGCTGCATACACGAATCGGTGGATAGGTCGAGGTGGACCGGTAGCCTGGCCTGCAAGATCACCCGACCTTAATCCCTTGGACTTTTTTCTGTGGGGTCATGTGAAAACAATCGTCTACAGCACAGAAGTTCCTAACATTATGGATCTGCGACAACGAATTGAAAATGCATGCCAAACCGTTCGTAATGCTGGCGACGAACTCTTCCATGACATCAGAAGGTCGCTCATGCAACGAGCCGAAACGTGCGTGCGAGCTGGTGGCGGGCACTTTGAACAATTCCTGTAATTTGGAGCCACGGGTTTAGTTGGCTGTATCGCGTAAATAAATCGTTTCCAGACAAAGTGCTATAGAACATTTTCGTCTTCTTTTGACCTGAAGAATATGTCACTAAATTTATTGTACATAATTTTGAAACACCCTGCATATACGTGGTCTGTTCAAAAAATACGTAGACTGTTTGAATTGCGCGGGCCCTGTTGGTCCCAATCAAAATCGCTTGGTGTCGCCATCTTCTGACAGATCCGTTGATTACAAGGCAGTTTTTTGATTGCAAATATCAGTATTGGTTGATTAGCTACGCGGTTGTTTGTGAAGTGTGTTTTTTTCGTTTGGCGGATTTTTAGAATGAGTGACTTCTGACCAAATCGACGTCTGACCATCAGAGAGCTTGCTGAAATGTGTGGGATAGCAGTTGGATCATGTCACGAGATTTTGACTGAAGAATTGAAGATGCACCGCGTTGCTGCGAAGTTTGTTCCACGCCTGATGACGGACGACCAAAAAGCCCATCGCGTCCAGGTTTGTCAGGAATTGCTTGAACGCTCAGAAGAAGATGAAAACTTCTTGTCGAAGATCATAACAGGTGATGAATCTCAAAAGATCTTTGAAAAGAAGGAGATTTGAGACGATTCCCGACATAAAGGCAAATGCGACGAAGGCGCTGAAGGACATCACAAAAGAAGCGTTCCAGGACTGTTTCCAAAAGTGGAAACACCTTTGGGATAAGTGTGTGCGTCGGGGAGGAGAGTACTTTGAAGGGGACCCAGATGTGTAACTTCTGAATAAAGTATATTTTGTTTTATGACGTCAGTCTACGTATTTTTTGAACAGACCTCGTATATATAGTTAGAAGAATATTCGCGCTTTTAATCGTCTCAAAAAAAAGATGATAGGAATAAATGTAAGACTCACGATATATACATTGGTTAGAAATGAAAGCAACAAAAACATCATGTCATAATCCTTTTGAGAGAATAGACAACAACTAAGGTTTAAATCGACCCAATCGAACAATAATAGCCATTCTTCATTTTCCTCTCAACATAATCTTTGCTTCATCCGCTGTCTTATTTTCTTCACATAGGATCGGCCTTTATTCAAAGTTTTTAAAACCTTACAACCTTAGGCATTCCTCTACTTTACCCTTGCTACACTTCGCTTAGCCTTCTTCTTGCACATTTCAATTCACATGACCAGCATACATCATTTAGACACCTTCATCTCTCATTCGTTGCACATGCCCAAAATATCACAAAGCAGACTTACAGACAACATCCACTACATTTTTTATATTTTTTACGTAAATCTTATATTATCATTCAGAAGACAGTGCCATCTACTCAGGCCACCATCTTAAATATTTCATCTCCACTGCACTCAGGCATTTGGGATTTTTATAAAGAATAAATTTTTCATCGATACAAGCAGTTGGATAAATATAGCTCAGTATTGCCAGTGTTTTTGAACGGGGTGGATCAACAAGGCCATGTATACTGATGATTACAGGGGTCGCCTATCCGCAGATTTTCCCAACAGTTTTATATTCTCCTTTTAGTTACACTAGAACTCTAATTATTGCTATGATCTATGATAATATAGGACAGCAGTCTCGAAATTGGGTTCCACAATGAAGTTTCTTAGTTTGAAGTTCTATTTCATAGTCAAACGATAGCATTCGATATCTTAGAACGAATACGACCTCTCAAATGACAATGGGCTGGAAACATTGCTAGAAGAGAAGACAAAAGATGGATTACAACCCTCTTCGACTAGTATCCACGAAATATTAATTAAAAAACACCACGACGACTGTCTCCATACCGGACGGATCGTCAAAATAAGGAACCTGGTGGGCGTCAATTGGAAAATAACAGCTCAGTACAGAGTATATTGGAAATGCTTCGAGGAGACCTACGTCTAGCAGTAGTTTAATAAGAGTTGAATATGATAATGATGCAAAATTTAATAAATATTCAATAACGGCGTAATCGTAAGGATCCAAAAAATACATTGAGAATCCAGAGAAATGGTTACAGCCACTGTCATTTTTAATTGAAAAATCTTTCTTCCATTTGAGAAAGCCAAATTATATCGTTCTTTTGTTTTGCTTTATACTCGTTTTCTATCTGTCATTAGCACTTTATTTTGGTGTTTAATGGTTTATTAGGTTTTAATGCACGGTGAGATGGAAACAATTTGCGTTTATTCGCATAGGGAAAAACAACAAAAAGCATTTCAAACAAAATTGTCGCAGCCATCTTTAGTCGCATTTTCGTCAATATTCGCCGCTATCGCTTTAAGCTGGTCTTTTAAACAGATGTCAGATATCGGCTTTTAACACCTGCGGAATATAGATACAAAATTAAGATTTTCATTTTCATTCGACACGAATGAAAATCGAAAATCAATAGGAAAACAAAATTACAGTGAATAAGGAATTCGAATGCCTTATGTATTTTAAGATTATTAAAATGAAGTCAAAAATAAGCATAAAGGCTTTTGAAGCTTAGGCTTTCAGGAAAAGTACATTTGCTGAGGGAAAGGAATGAGTTTAAACAAAGACTTAACAGCTGCACTTGCATGCTAGAATATAAAATATTAAAAATTCCTTTTGTTTTTTTTTCATTTGTTTTTACTTTTGATGACGTTTTATTTATAACTTGATTTTCGTTTTCTCCCGATCTGTTTATTTATATATTGTTTTAATATTTTATTTTAATCTTTATCATTATTCTCTTTTTGGGTCTCTACTGTACTCTTTGAAGGGTCATAGTATTATTTAAATTGTGATGGTATTCAGTTTTTAGTGACCTATTACCCAAGTGATTGTTTATTATTATTGTGTAATAAAATCTATGATAAATAAAATCTGGATGTTAATATACAGGGCGTTTCAAAAATACTTTTACATACTTTGGGAACAGGTTCCTTACACCAAAACAGGAAAAAAAGTTCATATACACATATGTCCGAAAATCTTCGTTTTTGAGTTATTAATGAAAGTTTACAACATAGGTGAATGGAGCTCATCCACACAAACTCGTAATAAATGCTCCAAAAGTCTTCCTCTTGCTTCTAAACACGCATGCACTCGTCGAATCATGGACTGTCGCACCCTTTCAAATACTCCCTGACGGTTTCGCAAGGTTTCGCAGGCTTCCAGGAGACGTCGATGAAGAGTTTCCTGCATCCGGGTGTTTTGCTGTATAGACCATTGTTTAAGGTGTCCCCAGAGATAATAATTCAAAGGATTAAGGTCGGGGAAAATCTAGACCATGGAACTGGTCCTCCTCTACCTATCCATCTGTCATGGTAGATACCAACCAGTGCATCTCGAACATTACCATTCGCGCGGCCGTACATAAAAATCATGTCTGCCTACTCACGAAATGAATATCCTGCCATGTTTGAACGGAGCACTTTCAGTTAACTCACTTCCTGTAGTAATGTACACAATGGACACGGTGAAGAAAGACGAATGTAAACAAGTCTCCCTGGCAACACAAAGCCATCTGGGATATAATGAGTCAAACAAACATTAATAACTCGAAAATGACATACCTCGAAGGATTTTCGAACATACATTAATAACTCGTATGTTTATATGAACTTTTTTTCTTGTTTTGGTGTAAGGAACCTGCCCCCAAAGTTTGTAAAAGTATTTTTGAAATACCCAGTATATACCCCAAGGAATTATATCACCGAATTTCAGTACTTGCACACATGTAATCAGTCATCATTAGATTCGGTATCACATATTTCACAGGTTATTAAAAATAATACAATGATTAGCCACTTTATTAAATATATATAATCTTTTATAGCCAAGTGAACAGCTCCAATTAGGAGATATAACGGGCAATCATGTTATCGTAGTAAAAAGGTAATCAATCAGATAACTTCTAACATTGACAAGAGTGGTTAGGCTGAGCAAGATGGAAAATTCAAGAATTTAAAAGTTTTAGAATACCAGACTTGTTTCTGTATACATTTTTTGAGATGACATTGAAAGCACTGTTCGGAACAACAGCAATTACTTACCCATTTACTGTAATTTTGGATCCTATGCTTGAAGCACGTGAAGACTTTCTTAAACAGAGGTTCCGAACACTGGAGTCCATACGCAATCGCATATACAAAATATCTGCTATAGTTAAGGAAGGTCAAACGGCTGTAGCATAATAAAGTATACATATTAAAATATCTATTTCGGTGTATAGTCGTGAAAGAGAAAATATTTGGATGCCAATAATGTAAAATTATTCGTGGAAATAGAAGTTAAAGTAAAATTATTCGTGAAAATAATCATTCCATGTTATTTAAGTAGATATTTAAATATTTGTAAAATAGCAAAGCAATCAGTTCTAGAGAATATTATTTAACACTTTTGAAATTAATTCCGAAAATGAATAAATTATGAATTCAAACACATCGGAAGTAACGTTGGTTGATTGATCTGATGCTAATGTAATCACTTCAATAATTAATTTAATAATAAATACGCATTCAGCCTCTTTAAAGTTTACTAATTTCTGTTTACATTAATGAGAATGGACAATGCTACGAGCTCTCTCAGGAGTTTTGAGATCGGCTTTTGATCAATGAATAAATGTAAAAAAAAATTAATAAATATTAATATTTGACAAATAATAATAATTGAATATTCATAGATAAGTGTTTTTTAGGCGTCAAGCGGGTATTTATAGTTTAATTTTTAAAGGTACATCATAAAAACATATTTAAAACTTTTAATCTATTCTTCTTCTTGTTAGGCATTTTCTCTTTATATTCCTATGTTATTAAACCTTCCTCTTTTGTATTCTATTTCTTGCAATTTGTCTGCAACTTTGTAAGTTTGTCTGTTGAGACGACTTTGATTACATTCACAGAGCTACATTTCATGTTTGTTTGCTTCAGTTAGTGATCTGATTTTAAATTAATCTGACTGTAGTCTAGAACTTATGCACACTAAAAGTTGAACTAAACATCTAATTGAAACTTTAAGAAAAGAAAGGCACGCGCTTCTTTAGTGATGTTCCTTTCTTGAAGATAACTAGACAAAATTTAATTTGTCTTGCACTATTAGGAACATACACACCCAGGCAAAAATATGGAGATTTTTGAAAAATTAAATGATTCATCTCAGACAAGTGCTATTAAAATGAAATAGAACTGCACTATACATTACACGGCAATGTATACTAAACATACACCCTCTTATTAACTACACATAAAATTTCATGAGTAATAACTAATTTCGTTGAACAAAAAACAAGAAAAACAACGACTGCATTGAAGTCAAAAGTTTGGAGATTTAATTATACTGAGACATAAGTTTGGAGATTTGGTTAAAAACGTTAACATTTCAAGTTTCTAGTTGCAGAAATTTAACTAGGGGATTCATTATAATTTTTGTGTGTGCTTAATTTATTTTCTTAAATTTTCATTTGTGAAAAAATGTCTCCTATAAAACAGATCCCTCAATCTATTTGTGACTTAATTATTAAGAAATGACAAGAAAACGGAAAACAAATCAAAATAGCAAAAAAATCTCAACTACAAAATCTGTAAGTAAGATTATTGTAAATTTTAAGAAAACTGGAAGTTGCGCTGTGAAGCAAAGGTGCGGCAGAAAACTCATCACAAGTAAAGCCGAAGACAGACATCTAAGAGGTAAATTGTCAGAGAATCACGCTTTCAAACAGCAAGAGAAATTACTGCAAAATGGAATGCAATCACCAAGAAAGAAGTTTCGGCAAAGAACAACAACCCATCGTTTGAAAGAGAAGGTGTTACTCCTTTCGTTCTGCAGCAAAAATGCCTCTCCTAATAAACGCTTGAAGAAACAGCGACTTGAGTGGGTACGTGAACTACAGAACAATAGCAAAAAGTCTTATTCAGTGATGAATCTAGATTTAGCCTTTTGAATGATGATAAACAAAAAGTTGTGTGCAAGCAAGAAGAAAAGCTGCACCCTAGGTGTGTATCATGTAGAGTCAAAGTTCCACCAAGCATCATAGTTCATGGAACCATAACTGCATATGCGACCGGAAGTTTAGCTATTGTCAACGGAAACGTCAACAGTTCCTATTACACAGAAATAATGGTTGATCATCTGATACCAAGGGCTGCATTATACTTTCCTATGGTGACTTTATCTGTCAACAAGACGGAGCAGCTTGTCACAGAGCAAAAGTGACACTAAACTGTTTCGAAGAACAAAATATTCACCTTCTAGAATGGCCAGGATATAGTCCTGATCTTAATCCTATAGAGACAATTTGGGGTAAAATGAAACGAAACATTGACACACGTAAAATTCTAACAAAGAAGGATTTACTCAAAACTGAGTCTGATGTCTGGTGTGAAATATCGATAGATGACTGTCAGTCTCTCATAGAGACTATGAGACAACGTATGCAAGCATTTGTTAATGCCAAACGGGACTGGACTAAATATTAAACAAAGAATCTCCAAACTTATGTCCCAGCATGGACAAATCTCCAAACTTTTGGCTTCAGTAGTGTTTGTTTTTTTTGTATCTTTTGTTGAAAGGAACTGTTTGAAGTACAGGGTGATTCAGTCAATTTCTGACCATTTCACTCGAATGACGTGCATTAGGGATAAACAATTGAAAGAATATGAGCGCCATATCGAATTTCTAAATAGTTGGAGTTTGTATTGTTGCAACGGCGCTGCATGAAAATCGTATTGTTGAAAAATGGCGACCGCTTTATCAACAGAGCAGAAATGCAAGGTTGTCGAATGGTATTTCGAGACAAAATCACCTATAACCGTGCAAAGAAAGCTCCGGAAGGAGTATAAGTGTCGAGACGCTCCAGGCAGGCAAGCAATCATGGATTTTGTCAAGCAATTTCGTGCCACTGGATGTGTTAAAGGCAAGAAAAAAAGCGGGAGCGAAGCTCGTGTTCGAACGGCCGAAGTTGTTGAAAATGTTCGCACAAGGTTGGTCGATTCCCCTACCAAAAATCTGTTTGCCGCCTATCCATTGAAGAAGGGCTGTCCTATACCAAACGTGGCGAATTTTGAGAAAGGATTTTTCCGTATAAGATCCATGTTTATCAGGAGTTAACAGACACTGGAAGACAGAAGCAACAACAATTTGGGATGGAGTTTGGAGCAGAAATGGAAGCCAATCAGCAACATTGTGGACAACCTGTGGTCAGATGAGGCCTTTTTCCATCTGTCTGGTGACGTTAATAAACACAATGTTCGTTTTTGTGGTTCCCAGCAACCTCATGAGATCCATAAGTCACCTCTTCATCCACGAAAGGTTATGGCTTGGTGCGGGATTTCCAAAAGAGGCATCATTGGTCCGTTCTTTTTTGAGGGCACCGTAACGTCACAGGCTTACCTTAACATGTTGGAAACCTTCTTCATCCCCGAGCTGCGAAGGAGGCGTATACCGCTTCGACATCAATGGTTTCAACAGGATGGGGCTAGGCCTCACACCACTAATGAAGTGCTAGTCTTTCTCAATCAGAAATTCGGAAATCGTGTCATTTCAAACAGGTTTCCAGATCGATTCGGGGGTGGCTTTCTTTGGCCCCCTACGAGTCCTGACCTAATCCCATGTGATTTTTATCTCTGGGGGTTCCTTAAAGACAGTGGGTTCACTACAGCACCAAGAACCTAGACCAGTTGCGACAAAGCATCGTCGACTGCTGCACCCTTGTGGATGCAGAAATCCTGGATAGAGTTATGAACAACTTCACCATTCGGCTGCGAGCAGTTCAAAACGTTCGTGGTGGCCACATTGAGCATATCATCAAGACTTTTCCATGGGAATACAAACTCCGAACTGCCTAAAATATCATACTGAAATGCTAAGTTTGTAAACATTAATGGGTCAATGAATCATGGTACTGAAATGGTCAGAAATTGACTGAATCACCCTGTACATAAAATGTTTTTTGTATAGAAAATAAACTAGGTAACGGTCGAATAAATCATCGTATAATGCATGAACAAGTCCTTTTTATTTTTAAAACAATTATTTGAGATGAACCTTTCCTTTTTTTCAAAAATCTCCATATTTTTGTCTAGGAGTGTATTTCGTTTTAAAAACTTTAAGATATTGTTTCTATATTTTTTTAAAAAATATTAGTCCCAAAACTGATTGCATAATCTGGTGAAATTAGCAGCCTTTCAAATAGATGGTACGAATTCATCTTAATTTTAGCACATTTTCTATATATACGAGATTTATGTATTTATATAGATTATGTGATCGGTTTGTCCAGCTGTCCGTCCGTCCGTCTGTCTGTAGACACAATTCCCACAATTCATTGCGTTGCAATAGAAAGAGTGCATGTATTGAATTGCTGGAAGACACGAATTATCCTCGCATTCGGGAAAACGCGTGTTGAGAACATACATGGGTTCTGCTCTGCGCGTGCTCTAAACGTTAATGAGATGGTGCGCGTGCAGGATGCACGTGTTTGACGATTATTGAAAGGGCAGTTCGGTCCCTGAATCAAGAGAATTTTTTTATTCCTAGGGAGCTTAGTATTTATTACGATAACTTAAAAACGAATTAACTTTTTCAAAGTCTGTTTTCACCAATCCATTAATATGGGACAGAGCACGAAGAAGTACGAACGTGAGATAGCCGGAATATGTACGTACTATAATGACACGTGCTTTAATGGTACCATTATGATACCCCCTTAAAAACTTCCTATAACCAGATATGGCATGTAATATATCAAACAAATCGTCACAACATATCGTAAACGAATATATAAGAGTAACTAGTGATAGCAGGTATTAGTCTAATGGCACGTGTGCATTCAAGGATGTCTCATGAATGAATATAACGCGTAAATAATGTTGGTGTGAAATGTTTAGTAGTATGTGCTTTAATGGTACCAAATGGAACTTTCAATGCTAAGATATGGCATGTAATATGTCAAACAACTCGTAACAACGTGCCATGAGTGTATATAACGAGTAAATAATGATAGTGGAAATTGGTTTTGTTGCATGTGCCCTAATGGTCCAATATAGTATTGTTAGATCTTTCAATGCTAAGATATGGCGTGTAATATATCAACCAACTCATTACGAGTTGTTAGATCTATTGTTATCCATAGCTTATTTGTATCAAGAGCATAATGCCTTTAGGCTTAATGTTATCTAAAACTCACTACTGTTATACATATTGCTAATTAATAGTAGTTAATCGCTTGCTTCAATAGTAGACGATAACGTAGAAACACTTTAGTAATTTAATATGAAAAAATAATAGATGCTTACACGCAGCGCTTCAGCAATTGAGGCTCACTTCGTTTAACATTATGTGGGAATTCTTACAAATTAAAGAACCTTAATTTTATTAAATGTATGAGGAATAACTTCCTCTTCATTTACCTTTCAGTTCTTCAAGTTTATTCGTTTAAATTCTCTCTATACATTAGCTTACTTAAATAGTAATTTACAATTTAGTTTTCATATTTATTTATTTTCTCTTAAGTGTTTTACAATGTTGATTAATTCAATATATCCATGTACGATGCTATAACATGAAAATGTGCTCCCTTTATCCGCTTTGGCGGTAAAATCATTCTTGTTATTATCTGAAACATTTGGATATTAACAAACATTTTAATAACTTCATCGGTCGGAAATATTTGAACCTGTTGTGTGATCAAATGCGTTGAGTGAGCAGGCAAGTAATGTATACAAGGTGGTCGGAAAATATAGCACAATAAGTACATAGTGTGATCCTTTGCATGATGGTAAACTTGAAATTCCTTATGCAGATTGTTCAAAACTCAAATTTTAAGGTCTAAACGTCCCGCAAATTTGCTAAAAGTCTGGTGGTAAACGTCATTTAATTTCAACCCAGACCTACGAGATAAGAATTTCACCGTCCTGCCGTTTGCCGTCCACGGTACATTGATTCCGGAGGGAGGAATAGACTAGTACGCATTGTTCGCTGTGAACGAAGTGCAATAGTGACCCAAATTATCAGCAGCTACAACAGTGGTGACCGACACAATGTGTCTTAGCGCACAGCTCAGAGTAGTGTTCATTTAGGGCCTGCGTATCCGTCGCCCCAGATTACGGCACGCCATCGCCAGCGCCTACATACAGAGACAGAACGCACAGCAACTGGACTATAGAGAACTGGAAAAAATTTGCCTGGTCCAGCGAATCACGATTTCTGGTCCTTCACGTGGACGGTCGAGTGCGGATACGCTGATTTCCAACATAATTTTGACGATTGGACGGATACGATCTCGCAATGTATGGGAACTGGAGGACCAGCTGATAAGCGCCTGGTACCAGATGCTTTAGAATACTTAACAGCACCTTATTGAATCAATGCCTCACTGTATGTCTGTAGTTTTGCGGAAAATTGGTCGTATGTCGTATAAACGGGTTGTCATAATGTAATTGTGATAAATTGTTTTACATATTGTAACAGCATGGCGGTTCATGTCCACGGTAGCTCAATTAGTATCAGCGAAAGAATGGTCACTTGTTCGAATCCATATGCGGATTTTTTTCTTCCCCTTTTCTATTCGTAATTGTAATATGTTTGAAGAGTTTCTTCAGTTATATTATTATCTTCTCTTTGAGTATGTACAATAAGATATTTACGTTGTATCCGACCTCTGTCGTATGAATTGGAATAAATAACAGGAACAAACTTGATGCTTTTAGTGCATCTTCAATTTCATTAATTAATTAGAAAAATAACGATTTATAACAAAAATTCTTTGGTTCTGTTTAAACATTTAGGCTTCATATGTAGAAGGTTAATAAAATAGGAATTTTTTAAAACAATAAAAATATGTAATGGCACGAAGGCTTCATTTCTATTTTCTAGTTAAAGGTTTATAAACTTGTTTCCAACTTTCTATAACGATTTTCCACGGAATGTTTAAACTCGTTAGCTAAACCATTCGTGTTTTATTATACACGGTAACTGTAATTTTCCTGTCAAAGAAGGCGAGAGAGAAAGAGAAAGCCTTGGGTGAGGGCGGTATAAAAACCGATAAGGAACCGAGTCTCTCAAAGGGTTAGTGCCCTTTGCTCGCCAAATGAACAGACCTTTCACAGAAAATAAAGATATCGTAACGGCCCTCTCAAACGCCGGGAATCCATACGGTCTTAATCAAGGAGAGGAAGAATGATGGCAATTTCGCCCCCGAAGAGCACCAATAAATCCCTGATAGGTTTTGGAACTTCCACCTCCCAACCCCCCCGAACTCCTTTTATTTTCATGAGGATGCAGTTTCAAAATGAGGAAAAAGGGTGACTGAAATGATATAATGCAGACGCTTCAAACTATCAAAAAACCTTTAAATCGTAAAATTAGTTGCCTCTCACACATTTTAATGATTAAGTAATTTCAAAAGAGACCAAGATAGAAAAGAAGAATGGACTCGGGATTTGAGAGCCATTACAATAGCCACGGTAAATGTTTAGTTTGAGGGAGATTATTTGATATGTGGGCCTTTATTCAAAAAATTGCAATGAAATTAAACGTTCCATCTACTTTATTATGAATGAAAGAGTTTTAACTTCAAGCACAAAACAACAACGGCAGTTAATCATTTAGTTTTGCAATTTTACAGCCCTTTTATAATGAGGAAATATGGTATCACGCAAATTTCATTAATAAACGATATTTAATGGCCTATCGCATAGTATATATTAAATTACAAAAACCAGCTTTATACAGATATCAATAAATTTCCGGTAAATTTGAAGTGGCAAGCCTTTTCAATAACAAAATGCGATTAATAAATAACGGCGGCTTTAATAAGCTACTGACAAAGAAGCTTTAATTTATTAAAAATTATAGTTTCAGTAAAAAAAAATTAATAACGTCTCAATCTCAATCAGAAAAATGTTTATTAGGCTTTATTTCACGGAAAATTATTAGCGATACCCATTTTATCCTTTAATATGTCAAAAGATTATGATGAATCATTTTTGATAAATCATTATCAAGTTGTTGTGAGAGCAGGAAATATTTCATTAATTCCCTAGTCACGGAATTGGTTAACTAAGTTATTAATCAAAATGGTTAGTAGATGCTTAATACTTTGGTTAAACTCCGACTACGTTCTAGAAACTTACTTAAGAAATTTTTAATAATTAAAAGTGCGCTTCATTGCTTCTTTTACAGTTTTGGTTCTCCTATGTTTTTAAATTGATTGAAGTTTTACTGTTCTTTAAATTAGCTATATAAATCGCGTTTACTCGTTTAGGATATTTTACTCGTTGGCTTGTTTTAATAGTTTAAAAATAGATCTTTAGAAATGCTTGGACAATAATTAATAGCAAAAGCTTAGTGCATGGGAATAAAAGGAAGGAATGAATGGCGAAGAAAAGAGATGATAATGATGACGATGGTGATGTTTGCAACAACAATTATTGCCGAGGGAAGTGCTCTGTCATCCGAATAATTCCATGTGTTCAACTCGTTTCTGTCTCTGGCAAATCTTCTCCAATTAAATGAAAAGGGGAGGGTTGGATGGGATGGAAGGGAGTGTGGAAAGAGAGATGGAAGGGTTAGTGGCGAGAACCGTTGCTGAATGTTAATGTCTCGTTTAACTACCGGCCAAAGTAATCAAATCAACATGCACTCCTTTACGATCATCGTGAAATTTCCAGCGAAAAACTTACTTTTTTATTATCCTGATTAATCGGCGAGTTTGTTGTTCGGATACAGGAGTACCAGAGGAGTTGGAAACGAGGCTCTTTCGAGGGACCTCTCCGGTGTCACGACGACTCTCTATGACTCTCCGAGGAATGATTCGCCACCGAGATCTACAACCTCCCCCCATGCTCGTGTAATCCGAACGCTTGCCAATACAAATGAACCTCTCCGTTTCCACTACGGACTGAAACAATACCAATCTGTTACCGGAAAACAGATTCAAAACAATTCGATCCTTCACTAGGTTGCATATTTTAATAAGGATGTCTATTATTTATAAATATTAATGCACAATCTAAAATAATACATAAGAGGGGAGATCAAAAAGTAAGTTGCACTTCCACGGTATGGCCATTTATTACACCACCTATACAAAAGCAACACGGCTATAGCAGCATACAATGTAGGTTCACTTTTCCACGTAGTCCCCAAGAGACCCTAAACATTTATCCGAACGATCAACCAACTTTTCGATTCCGGATGCATAGAAATCTCCTCCAGCGTTTTGTAACCACACGGTGACAGCCGCTTTCACCTCCTCATCGTTTCGAAATCGTTGTCCACCGAGTTCCGTTTTGAGGTTACCGAAAAGATGAAAGTCGCATGGCGCTAAGTCGGGTCTGTATGGAGGATGTTGCCAAACCTCCCACTTGAATCGCTGCACCAGTTCGCACGTTTGGCGGGCCTTGTGAGGTGTTGCGTTATCGTGCAACAAAATCATACCGGCGCTAAATTTCCATATACAGCAGTGATTTCACGATGAATGTCCGTGCAATTCACCCGTTTGGCCCATAGAAATCGGATTGCTGCTCGCACTCAAGTTTGGAGTGGACATCCAGTTGACGCGCCATTGCTTTTAGCCCGCTAGTCACACAAAACACGACGGGAAACCACAGCAACCGTCCTATCCGACGTTTGCGCAGTTAATGTCCCTTTCTCCGCTTTGCCCAAGATTACGACACAGCGCGCTCCTGCGGCGAGTTAGTGCAACTTACTTTTTGATCTCCCCTGGTATATAAGGACAAAACATTAAAAGCGAATTGAGTTTAACGTCAGTTCTAAACCGAAAGTAAAGAAGTTCAGTATTCCTTAAAGTATTCCTTATTTCTAAACCGAAATAAGTTTTGTTTGCAGCTTTGTAAATAGAGCCTACATGAAAAATTCTATAAGTTTAAAGCAATGATCTCTTCAACCAGCAAAAGCAACGAAACTACAAAATCCACAATACATAATTTTTAAGGCACTATTTGAGGCATTAAAATTATGTACTGTGGATTTGTGGTTTCGTTGCTTTTGCTGGTTTATAGTTGCGTCCACAGTTTCTTGGCTCATTTTCACCTGTATCAATGATCTCTTGTTTCATTTTACCCCAAAATTTAAAGGAGGAGTTTGCTGAATTTCGATACTTACAAGGTAGTGGATATCATACTCGCAAATAGACGCAATGTCCTCTAAAGACACAATAGATAATTTTATTCTTGGTAAAGTGTGTTGTATTGTCTCGTACAAACAGACAGGGATACGGACTTTGACAATACGAAGTTTATTGAACTTGAGTTGATGATCGTTTCGGCTATGCCATCGTCAGGAAGAGGATGTGCCGAGTTTTGGACAAAGTTTGCTCTTTTCATCATAAACCACCAACAAATGCAAATTTCCACTCTTCTGCTGAGTTTTGGGCAAAAAAAATTCGTCTTAATTTGGGGTCCGTTTTTCCTGTTTTTTTTTGTTTTTTTGGTCGCTGAAATGAATGCTTCTGCCATATCTTAGCCCGTTTTCATGAAAAATACGTCAAGGCCTATTTAAGGAACCCTCTAAGGATGTATTAATATTTGGGGGGAGGGTGCGTGAATAACTCCAAAACGACTCATCAGAGCCAAACAAGTTATATGCAAAAAGAAAAAAAAACATCGCCCCAAAAGAGAAATCTCTACATGTCGAGTTTGTTGGATTTGGTTCGCTGGTATGAGGGCTACAGCCATTTTTTCATTTAGGAAAGTATTAATATCTCTAAAAAAGGCTTAAATAATTGACGTAAAAAGACATCAAGATGCAATTTCTTTAAATCCACACTTTCACTGCCTTTACTTCCTAAACAGTTGGATCAATTGAAGAAAACACAAAGAACATAACATTTCTCAGACATTGTGTACAATCTGGAAATACAATTAAAAATAGGGTTTCCATTGTATGTTTCAAAAAATGGCTTCAGTTTTTTTTTTTTTTGGAAATGGAATACACATAAATTTCCCTCAAGTAAAAGTACAATAGGGTGATTCCATGTCAAGTGGCTCCCACCTTACCTTCCCCAATTTTTTTGAAATTTTACACACTTATTCTTACAGGGTAGATATGAAAATATACCAAGCAGGAACATTCTATTTAGCTTGGTTGGTGTGTTATAGCCCTCCAAAAAATGGCTCAAAGAACAGCGGCCGACAAAATGTGATTGAGTGACTAATTTGAGTTGAGGCTATGCTTTAATTATTACTGCTGTAAATAAAATTCTTTGAAGCCATATACAGTTATTTGGTGCAAATTCAAAAATTAAAGTTTTGAGGCTTGTACTAAAATATTTAGTGCCCAACTGTAGACCAAAGTTGACAAAAAAAACCCATAGTTATTTGTCGCGTCAAATTTATGCTCAAATTTCAATGCACACAGCTTCCATGGAAATGAACTAAATTAGATGCTATTTTGAGATATAACTGACACTATTGATGCTATAAAGCCTGCAAAGTTTGAAGCTCTATAAGCTTACACTTTTCGAGATCTGGCCGCATAAAGTTGGATGAAAAAATAAGCTTCCAGAAAATAGGGTATGTTTGGGAGAAAATATTTCAAATGTCATAACCTCAAATTTCAAAATTTTTTATACTGTGTGAAAGAGCAGATTTTTCTCTATCAGAATCATAATTTGATCAGTTTGGGATGTTTAAAGTAAAGGAGTAAAAATTACTTGAAAAATTGGAAAAATGCATTTATACCACATAGATGATCATATTGTTTTTGTGTTTTTTCTATGATGATTAAATTTTTAAATGTTTGCTGACTCATAACTAAAGAACTATTTTAGAACCTTTATCTATATAACTGATAATTTTTGAAATTTATCAAAGGTTACCAATTCTTAATATGTCATATCCAATGTTTTCAATACTCTTTTAGTCATCTTGATAAGGTCTTAAAGTTTAGTTGTCTTCTCTTAAAGTTGAACCAACAATTTTATTCTTGAAACAAAAGTTGACAAACAAAGCAAAAATTTTTAAAAAATCAACATTCAAACAATCTTCATATCCTTCAATTAGAGGCTAAACCTTCTGAGGTGCCATTTAAATTAGTTGAGAAAGGATTGAAACATTTGTGAAACCTTCTCCAAGACTGCCTCTGAATAGCAGTAAAGTCTGCTGTGCATTGAGGTTGGGCTAGGTGGAAGTAAAATGGAAATAATGTGCTGCTCAGGAATCCAACACTTGTTCTTCCTCATTGGCCAATGAAATGAACGTTCTGGTGTTTCAGGATGCATAGAATCCATGAGAACATCATTTTCTTCAGTGCTGACTTCAATTATTCTACCAACCCACCATTTTTGGTCATACATACAAGCTAAATATTGGCCAGGTTGGAGTGTAGAAACTTGAATAGCAGAACATTTGGGGGCACTTGTAAAAAGTTCAGCAATAAATGTTGTTGTATCATTTGAAATCCGGCTAACGTTTAGCTTGTTTTCATCAAAAACCTTGAACTGATGATTCTCACGTGTTCCAGCAACTGTATGTCCAGATAAAAATCGCTTTCTTGTTCTTCTCTGATTTCCTCAATTTCTTCCTTTGGCAAGTAAAAGAACTGAATACCACTGATCTTGTCTCTGCAAAATTCATATAAATCAATAGGGGTCAGAATTTGACCATGCAAGGGCCTCTAAAGACAGTAAAAGTATAAGAAAAAAACTATACAATAACAAATAGTTTACATTAAAATAAAATGGCAAATAACTAAAATTTGTCACTTTTCAAATAATTTTTACTCTTTCATATTTAAATATCCCAGGCTGATCAAACATGATTCTGATAGAGAAAAATCTGCTCTTTCACACAGTATAAAAAATTTTGAAATTTGAGATTATGATATTTGAAATATTTTCTCCCAAACATGCCCTATTTTCTGGAAGCTTATTTTTTCATCCAACTTTATGCGGCCAGATCTCAAAAAGTGTAAGCTTATAGAGCTTCAAACTTTGCAGGCTTTATAGCATCAATAGTGTCAGTTATATCTCAAAATAGCATCTAATTTAGTTCATTTCCATGGAAGCTGTGTGCATTGAAAGTTGAGCATAAATTTGACGCGACAAATAACAATGGGGTTTTTTTGTCAACTTTGGTCTACAGTTGGGCACTCAATATTTTAGTACAAGCCTCAAAACTTTAATTTTTGGATTTGCACCAAAAAACTGTATATGGCTTCAAAGAATTTTATTTACAGCAGTAATAGTTAAAACATAGCCTCAACTCAAAACTAGTCACTCAATCACATTTTGTCGGCCGCTGTTCTTTGAGCCATTTTTTGGAGGGCTATAGCACACCAATCAAACTAAATAGAATGTTCCTGCTTGGTATATTTTCATATCTACCCTGTAAGAATAAGTGTGTAAAATTTCAAGAAAAATGGGGAAGGTAAACTGGGAACATTTTCTTATTTTGGTCCACTTGACATGGAATCACCCAATAATTCTTCTACTGAAAGTACTCTGTCAGATTTGTATTTTAGAAGTTGGCTATTGGTTCACTTTAGATTGGGCAGAAGAAAGTAGCAGGAGGCTGAGCACTGAAAGTAGCACCTGTTTTATCCGCAATTCGAACATAGTCTTTAGAAAATATAAAAGAGCGCTATTGTTTCTCATCATTTCCAATTGAATGGCATATCACATGCCTTCTCATTAATAGTTATAAACATCACGCGCAGAATTGTAAAGGCATCAGTAAAATTATGTGCAGAATTATGTTATGGTGCAGGTGGACATCAAATTGGATCGTTTGGACTGACTGTTGCAGATTAACTGTTTCATTTCGATCAGATGGCTCTTTGTAAGCCACAAACAGTAGAAGACCCATTGCTACCATGGGCTAGCCAGGATTTTTGTTGGGGGGGGGGGGGGGGAATCAAAATCATGTGATAAAATTATGTAGAAAAGTGAGCCTAATACCCGTTCCATCTTTGGATGTTTATGTTCCACTGAATAAAACCAATACCAATACTCCAGAGTTTCGCCATGTACATCTTACTTTCAGCAAAAATCAAGTATTTGTGTATAGGTTTACTCGATTTAGGGGGGAGAGCAAATGCCCTCCCCTACCCCCTGTTGGCCACGCCCATGACTGCTACCCATTGGGACAATTTGGCCCAAATTTATAGAATTGTAGATCTTGTCGAGAGGAATCCACACTCCGAATTTCATTCCTTTACATACCTACGTACCATATAGAGTGATAACTCCTGCCCCTGATCCCAGCGGTTCATTGAAAACCAAACTTAAATAGTGAAGCAGGAAATGCCCATGGTAAGCTACATTCTGAATTTTAACTTTCTATGTCAAAAATGTAGAAAATATGAAGGGGACAGATGGACGTTATAAAACCAACAAGTATCTCCATTCATCTATTATTTAACAACGAAAAAAATTAAATATTTATTGTGCTACTCTTTCATAGTTTTCAGAGATATTTAATAACAAATCCTTTATAGTTTGTTCGATGTTCTGCACTTCCAGACTCCTGCGGCTACTTTATGGAGTTTTTATTAAAATATGTAACTGTCATTATAAGTGCAATAGCTTTAAAAACCAAACTATTGTAGAACGGGTTTTAAAAATGAGGCGGACAAATATTAACATTTTAAAATTAACATCCTGAGCAGCAGCCAAATATTTGGTGCTTAGGCAGTCAAGCATTCAGGTTGATTTTATGAAACGTTAGGATATAACTAATTAATTACTCACAGCGGACTCAGGAAACCTGTTACAGATGAAATTTTAATGATATTTTATTGGATGAAGTTAGAAGAAAGAGTTTTAGATTCACTGAATTAAAACAACAAATTGGTGGCAGCTTGTATTCTTCCTCCTCATTCATGTCGTCCTTAATTCCTCTTGAAAAATAATTAAATTTCCTTCAAAGTTAATAAAAGATTTTCGTTAAAACTTTTTTCCTCAATAAAAGCCGTTAATAATTTGAGCTGCTTGTTAAATTTTAATGTTGATGAATTTTTAATATCAGAGAAGTGATCTCTTGATTTAAAGTGTCTCTTATCTAGAAATACGAAGACACCTAACTCTAGAGACACTCTTGAGAACTCAATTAAATTATTGAGAGAAGTTAATACAGCCATCTATAAAAAAATGGCTAAAAATCATCGAAGGATCTTTATGCAATCTTTAATTATGAGAGATACTGTAGTTTGTGTATTTTTCAATAACGAACTAAAATTATAATTCTATTATTATTTACTATGTCTAAATACATAAAAAAGTTCAATATTTTGTGGCACCTCTCTTAGCTTTGATGCGATCTGGCATTGTTTGAACTAAACATTTACAATAACCATCTCCAATTTCACTGTGTAATTGCAATTTTTTAGCTCTTCCTTATTGGTAGGTTTTTTCATTGACCATTTTTTTCAACTTCCACAAATATTTTCTATCGGGTTGAGATCAGAACTTTGTGCTGGCCAGGCAAGTGTTTTAATGTTATGATTTTGAAGATATTTCTTAACTTTGGCTACTCGGTGACAAGATGCATTGTCGTCTTGAAAAATTACATTTTCATCACCAAACTGTAATAATTCTATGGTAGGAATTAAGATGTATCCTAATATTTCTTCATACACATCAGCTTTAATTTTTCCATTAATTGATGTTATTTTTTTCTGGTCTTTGGATGAGATACATCCCCAAATCATTACACAAAATGGAAATTTAATTGAATGTCTTAAACACTCTTTGTTAATTTTTTCATGAGGTCGCCACCAAACAAATATACCAGCGTCATCACCTCCCCTGCTTACAGTCACCTTTATCCAAGATGGAGCACCGCCGCATATTGTTGCACCTGTGCAACGAGTGCTCCGCTCAACATTTGGAGAGTATCGTATCATCGGTCGACACTTTTTCGCATTCATGGCCACCCAGATCGCCCGATCTGACGCCTTGTGACTTTTGTTTATGGGCATACCTAAAATCAAAAGTGTATCGCTGCCAACACTGAAAGATTCCATCCGGCAACATGTGTCTGCCATATGGAGAGAAATGTTGCTTAATGCAGTGAACAGTGTGGTGTCTCGTCTACGGCTGTATTGCAGAATGATGGACGGCACATTGAACATTTGTAAGCTGTTAGTTAATCCGGCATCTTAACGTCTGAAAATGCAGTTTATGCACATTCGTGTGCGAATTATTGAGTTTTAAAGTATTTCCTGACTTTTAGATGACCTTGTACAATAACAAAAAGACTTTTGTTTTGTTTTCTGTTTTATGGTCATTATTGTTTGAAAACTTGAATTACAGGTTTTTAGTTTATATTTCTTTATCCGTTGGTTATAAACTATATTACCGCTCAGTTTCACTTCTGGATTTCATTCATACACTGAAACCGTGGTGTCCACTAAAGTATCAAACAGACTGTCGTCATTTGAAAAGACCGCGTGACTGCTATCCCTATTGGGACGATTTGGAGCAAACTTGATATTAATATAGATCTTATCTAGAAAAATCTACATACCGAATTTCACTCCTTTATATACATATACAGACGATATATTCCATATAGACCAGGGGGTCTAGGCTGAGCTCATCGACAAGTGTCGATGGTCACATGGTTAATGACGCATTTGTCGATTCGAGCTATTATGAACACGACTTGTCTACAGACTCTACATTGTAGACTTGTCTACTTGTCTACAGAGTCTACATTGTACACACTCTACACCGTCGATTTTCTAGTGTAGACTTTGACCATCGACAACTGCCTTATTCTTGTCTACAATTCAAGAGCAGTCGACTATGCACTTGGCGATCGTTATTTCAGAATTTAGCAACAGATTTCTTATTAAAATCTTTTTTCCTTCCTTTCCGGCCTGCAGGCTAAATATACATAGCTCAAGAATACACATTTTCTAAAAATATTAACAAAAACTTGTTTAAAAATATTTATATACATGAAGTACTCTCTTGTGCTACGAAACATGAACTGCGAAAATAGTAATATAGTGTGTCTACAGGTCTGTGTTTATGTATGTATGTATGTGTATACATGGATAAATGTGTAAAATTATGTCTAAATGTGCGGAAACTTGCGTATAAATGTGTAAAATTATGTGTAAATGTGTGTATAAATGTATAAAATTTCGTGTAAATATGTGTAACCGTGTGTATACCATTTAGCCATATGAATGTAAACTTGTGTATAAAAATATATATTATGTGTAAATTTGTGTACAAATGTGTAAAATTATGTGTAAATATATGTAAACTTGTGTATATCAGTGTATATTATCTAGCCATACGTGTGTAAACTTGTGTATAAATGTGTAATATGCCACTTATCGACGGTTAGATTTTGTCGAGATCGACAGCTTGTCGATGAGTTCAGCCTAGACCCCCTGTAACTCCTATCCCATTAAGCCAATGGAACCAAACTAAATACTGAAGTAAAATATGCCCCATGGTAAGCTACATTCAGAATTTTAAACTTCTACTTCAAAAAATTTAGAAAATATGAAGGGAATAAACGGTCAGACGGACATTGTAAAATCAATAAGGAGTTGCATGCTTCCGCTATTAATAACTAACAATAATAGAAACAAAACACTAAAATTGAAAGACCGATTTTTAGTGAAATCCCCATGTATATAATCAGTTCTATAATATATAACAAAAGAAGAAATAATTAAAACAAAAGAACTAAGTATAAATGACATTCTATCAATACTATAAACATTTAAAATGAGCCAAACTTAATTATAATGTCTGGTTTCAGTGATATAAAAATTGTCTTTCAGAAATTCTCATGAAAAAAAATTCTCATGCTAATGCACTCTTATTAAGGAATTCTTAAATAACCTAAATGAATCATTAAATTCTAAAGGTGTCACATTCAGACCACCGTATTGATCCAAATTAGACAGGAACTAATTTTACATTATCAATTTAATCTTATTACCTGAAAATTTCATGCTCCGCAAATTAAATTAAATAATTAAATTATAGAAGACTTCCTTGTTTCTTTGTTTGGTTTAAGATAATTTGGTTTAAGCTTTTCCCTTATTATTGTTTGCTTTGCAGATCTGCAGTAACCTTAAAGATAATAAGTTATTTCGAAAATGGCATTTGCTATGTGAACCCACGCTTAACCCATGTTTTTGCTGTCGACATATTTTCGTGTCATCGAATGTTGCAGCTTAATAAATGCATTAATAAATGCATGAGCTCTTGTAAATGACTTAATTAAGTTATTCTTTAAATATTGCCTGCATAAATTTTGTTTGGTTACTTTACTCTGAGCTTCATTTTGAAATTCATACTAACTTTGGAGGCTTAATATTAAAACAATTAGTCTATTTTTCAAAATTGGTAAAATTTTGCACCTTGCAATTTAAATCCTTATAACCGTTACAGTTAGAGAAAAATTTCCAATTCTATAGTTGTAGAGCTCAAAACGCTGATTTAAAAAAAAGAGATTAAAACTAAGCGTAAAAAATAATCCTGCTACAACAAAATAAAATTTTAATGTTCAAGTAGAACTGAAAACTAAATGTGTTGTGTGGACCTTGCAATGGCATCTTGGTGGGACCTGTTTTCTACAACGGTTGCCTTTCCTCAGGCTTTTTAGACAACTTATCTTTAGTGCAGAACCACCGCATGTGGTTCCAGGAAGATGGGGCATCCTCACATTTTGCAGCCGTTGTGCATCAACGACTGGATGACATGTTTCCACATCGATGGATTGGCCGAGCAGGTTCAGTTCATTGGCCACCATGTTCGCCTGATTTGACACCACGTGATTTTTTCCTTTGGGGATACATCAAGGACAAGGTGTATGCCACTGTATCAGCATCAGTAAATGATTTGAAACAACGAATTCCGCAGGCATATTAGTCTAAATTTCAGATGTTGTTTAATAGTTCCTTATCCGTTTTGAAATAAAATTTGCTTAGCTGTAAAGCTCAAAATGCTAATCGTTTCAACTGTAGAAAATACCATCTGGCTTGACATCTCCGGGACATATTTAACAAACATAACACCCATCATGATGTTAAATGTGATGGGTTCTGTGAAATACCGTGCACAGTTATGCATTACTGCAGAAAGACACCACATTGAGCACTTCATTCATCGACAAAACTCAATGTAGCTGGAGCAGAGAAATTTCATTCTGTTTTATTTTTACGCTTATTTTTAATTTTTTTAAAAAAATTAGCATCTTGAGCTCTACAACTGTAAAATTGGAAATTTTTCTCTATCTGTACAAAGTTACAGGTTAAAGGTGCAAAATTCGAGGTCAAAGGTGACACCACCGTTGTTTGGCCCCTACCTACCTTCCCAGATTTTTTACTCGCCCTCTATACCAGATTGTAACATAGTAATGCGCCTTTTTTTAAGAAATCATCTCTCAACAGTAACAAGAACTTTTAAGCAGGGGCATTATTCAAAAGGGTTGTTTTTGTAACCCTTTTTTCAATGTATAGACATTTTTTATTCAATACGACCATTTGCAGTAGTTTATGCAAGCGAATACGATGGAGGTATCTGAAGAGTACATTCGACATGTTTTATGTTTTTCTTTCGAAAAAATTAAAATGCTCGTGAAACAGATATAGGGGTTCAATATATATATACTTAGTGTTAATGGAAGTGTTGTCGATGGTTTCAAACTTCAAACAAGCAATTTTGACTTGAAGGATGAACAGCGCTCAGGCAGACCAGAAGATTTGGGTGATGAGCTCCTAAAGAGAGAAATGCCACTACCACAGTGAGAGAACTTGACAGGCAACTTAATGTTGAAGAAGGTATTGGAAGAAAACAAGCAGCTCTTGTCAATCGTAGAGGTGTGTTGCTTGACCTCAAACTGAATTAAGAGTTTGGCTGGAAAAGAATGATTCACAAGAACAGACACTTTCCGACTTCCATTTGTTCTAGAGCCTTCAAGATCATCTTAATGAAAACCAGTTTCCTTCTCGGGAAGAGATGAAACGGAAAATAGTGGCATTCTTCAATTCAAACCCGAAAAAATTTTCAAATGGCATTCAGAAGTTGCAAGGGTAGAAAGGAGTTATAGATAATGATGGAAATTATATTGTAACTGTAATTATAGTGTTTTGTAACTGTAACTTTTTGTGTCGAAGTTATGCATTTGAAATTTAAACCGCCAGGATTGTAATTTTAAAAAGTAAAGGAGTATGTATTTGTTCGGCATACTTTTTGCTTTGTTGCTTTGCTCTACAATCAAATGTCTTGCTGTGTCAGGTTACCAGATGAAAAAAAATACTTTCAATATTTGACATGCCATTTACTTTCTGTTATTATGTGTGTTTGTTTTTTTTTTTTTCAGAAGGAACGCTTTTACGAAAATCTTCAATCGATAATGTCTTTTGTATAATATTTTGAAATATATTTAAAAGTTACAAAAGATTATATTCTTTTGCGGGGTTCAACTTTACCGATCACTGAAGATATTTTTACATGCTGGGTTGAATTTCGTGCCTTACACCTCGTTACGTTTTATTTCCTTTTTCTTTTCCTTTTCGAAGACTAAGCTGGTCTCAAGTTCATTATTGCATTGGATCTTTTGGACGGTCGAAGAGGCGGGATAACACTGTTTGGCAAACTCTTCTCCATTTCTCTTGCGAAGTGATCGATATGCAGCGCCATTCCTGTTGCAGCCCCTTGGAATGATGATGATGATGTAAGTGACATTTACAATTCAGGTCCGAAACTCCCTTTAACGAGCTTCACCGAGGAGAGCTTGTTAGCGCGACAAGCGGTTTGCTCTCCGCTGCCTTGTCAAACGGGCAGCGTTGATCTGTTGCTTCGACAAACTCAGAATCCTCTATCAGCTTTCATCTCCAATCAAAATCTCGACAACAACGAAATCTCAATGCGACCAAAACCGAAAGTGATAAGCACTTGGAATAACGCCTGGCATCCGAGTTATTTTTAATGAAAAATTACGTTTCAACGGCTCTTGAATGGGCGTTCAGTCTACGCCGCTTGGCTTGCCTGTTCAGCTCTGCTCTGCCTACCTCGCTTTGCTTAGCCATGCTTGCTTAAGCAGAAACTGACCGAATATATCGGACTTCATTAGAAATGTTATTCGATTCCCCCTACCAACAACTTGCCTTTTCCCTTAAGATCGTAATTTTTATTCCTACGCCGAAGCTGAAGCTTAATAAATCATGAATTTATTTTTCCCCGTAGGCTCCATCTATTTCTCTTTTTCTTTCCTAAAAATCAAAACTTATAACACAAAACTATTTGAAAGATATTAAATTATGATCACAATAAAATATTATCTTCTCTTTAAACTAAAATATGACACATGCAATTAAATATGGTAATTTAATTAAATTAACATTATTTTAATTCTAATCTGATAGAGACAAAGAGGAATATTATTATGCTTGTTGAAGAATTATTACAAAGCGACATTATTTATTTATAGCAATTAACTCTCTAAGCGGATTAAATCATTTAATAATTTATAAGTAAACTAAAAAAACAAGGAAATAAAAATAATATAACAAAGAAAAGGTGATGATGACTGCTTACCAACCGAAATACAAGGTCTTTATAATTAAAGTTCCATTTTGACATGGCCATAAAAAAAAACTACTGGACCAAAAGCTATAATACTTGATAATATTATACAAGAGGGCATGGGAAGTCCCAAAAAAAAATTAGTTCAAAAGGTCACCACCAGCATGGAATGGCGCTCTATGCAATATTCGTATACGAAATTAGACACAAAGACACAGGTTAACGAGTCTTTAATCGTTACTAAAATTAGTTACATGTTGAATGTGGCCTCCACCATTTACTGAAAGCAGGCTATACCGGATTACTGCGTTCTCAACTGTAGCTCGTAGAATATCAGGAGGAATGTTGCGCACCTGTCGGCGTATCGCATCTTTCAGTTCCGCCAAATTCCTGACGTTATCACCATAAACAGTGGCTTTAGGGTAACCCCAGAGCCAGATGTCACAGGGGTTGATATCTGGTGACCGGGGTGGCCAAGAAAGGGGGAAGTTTCGGCCTATAATCCGTTCATCTGTGAAATGTTGCTGAATTTACTGTTTGACACATGTACCAATATGAGGTGGAGCCCCATCCTGCATAAAAATTGTTGTGTCTAAAATGCCACGTTGCTGAAATTCTGGTATCACAAAACTTCTTAGCATCGACGCCATGCGAGCAGTAGTCACAGTGCATGTCACGAGTCCATCTCTCGACTGCTCTTCAAAAAATACGGTCTAATTATGACATTTGCTGTCATACCACAACACACGGTAACTTTAGGAGAATGCAATGGAATTTGGTGGAGAACATAAGGGGGACTGGTGGCCCAAATCCTGCAGTTATGGGTGTTGACATCACCATTCAGGTAAAAATGGGCCTCGTCCGTGCACAAAATGTTCCATGCCCAATGCTCGTCCACCTCCATCCGTGCAAGGAATTCCAATGCGAAGGTTTCTCTACGAGGAAGATCGTTAGGTTCGAGTTGTTGGACAAGGTGGATTTTGTATGGGTAGTACCGCAGCAGTTTACGTACGATCTTGTACACCGTACTCAGTGGTAATTCCATTCGACGTGCAACAGCACTTACGCTGCACACCCCTTGTGAGGTTTCCATTTTTGCTTCCTCTATGACTACTGAAACAGCCTCCACGGTTGCCTCAGAGACGGGTTTCCTTCCTCGGCCAGGTGCTGCCGATAACAAACCTGTGGCTTCAAATTTTGTCATCATCTTCTTCAAACTCTGCGGTGTCATTGACGTACATGTATTCGTCGAACGGTACGATAATGTTGCAAAGCCTGCCGTACATTGCTATTGAATTCATAATAACATTTAACCAGAAACGCACGGTCTTGCATGGTAACATGCATCATCGACTAGTAACAAATGAGGCGTACTGACAACGAGGATCCCTTTCTTATTTCTGAAAACCAAATGACTTGTAAAGCGCGTGTGCATAAACCACATTTTAAACCTGTGTCTTCGTGCCTAATTTCGTATACGAATATTGCATAGAGCGCCATTCCATGCTGGTGGTGACCTTTTGAACTAATTTTTTTTTTGGTGGGTATGAACTTCCCATGCCCTCTTGTATAATATTATCAAGTATTATAGCTTTTGGTCCAGTAATTTTTTTTATGGCCATGTCAAAATGGAACTTTAATTATAAAGACCTTGTATATAAGGCATGTTCAAATGAAAGCGATTCGGGCTATAGCGAGCGAACACGTGAATGCGCAGACACGAGGCAAACGGGTGATTGTTGACGTATCGTCTGCTTATTCTGATAAGCACTGCTGTGTGAAGTTAAGTTAGGCTTATGCTCGTATTTCGTTTGTGTTACAATGTACCCTCCTATTAAATTTCCGTCCAAAACTGACCAACGAGAGGTGATAATGTTTCTGACAACTGAGGACATTCCACCAGTTGACCTTCAAGCTCGGATGTTGAATGTTTATGGAGAAGCATGTGTCTCGAAAGCAACCGTGGTGCTTTGGTCCAAAATGTTCCATGATGGTCGTGTGGAAACGGCTGATAAACCATGTCCGGGCCAAGAAAACGTGGTCATCACTGATCAATTGAAGACAGACATGGATAAGTCAATTCGTGAGGACAAGCGGATCAGCATATGGTCACTTGCGAAGGATCACAACGTCAGTATTGGTTCCGCATATGCTATAGTGAAAAGCCTGGGATATGGCAAAGTCTGCTGTCAGTGGGTACCCCGAATGTTCACGGAAGAGCACAAAGGACTGCGTTTCAGCTGCTGTTTGGATCATCTGGAACCTTACAGTCGTGAGGGGGAAGCGTTTTTGAAGAAGTTTATCGCGGTAGATGAAACCTGGTGCAATTATTGGGAACCCTCCGGGAAGATATCCACAATGCAGTGGAAGCATCCATCGTCACCACGACACAAAAAACTCAAGTCGCAAAGTTCGGCCGGAAAGGTTATGCTTACGTGCTTCTAAGATTCCGACGATCCTCTGCTTTTGGAGTTTATGGAACCCAAAACCCGTATTAATGGCACACCACCAAACACTGCAGAATTTGCGTCAAACTGTGAAAAACAAGCGTCCTGGTAAGCTTAGTGATGGGGTGATCCTCCTCCAGGACAATGTTAGGTCACATGTTGCGAGACTGGTGCAGGAAGCAATAACCAAAAGGCGGTGGCAAGTTCTGCCACACCCTCGTTATAGCCCGGACCTCTCACCATATGATTTTCAGGTGTTTGGTCCTTTAAAGAAGGCACTGAAAGGTCGACGATTCGCCAATGATGAGGAGGTTAAGGACGCTGTTCGGGCATGGTTCAGAGAGCAGCAAAAAACAGACTTTTTTGCGGACGGTATTAGCCGATTGATGCCGATTGATAGGAGTCCTGTATTGCGGCATGTGGAGATTTTTTTAGGACTGCGCGTCTATAAAAGTGACTATAAAATGTTCTTCTTTTATATAAACAAAGGTAAATATTAATACTTTCATTTAATCCGTCTCAGTGCCCTTTGAATCACTTCCATTCGAACATGCCTTATACATTGTGCTCCATTAAAATTTTCTGTTTGGGATGAGGATTTCCGCATCTTTCTTTTCACATTTTAAGTATCTACAGTTTTTATCGTCTTCTACCAATCCATCACGTCATTAAACAATATCTTGCTCTTTTCTGCATTTGACTATGAATAATACATGAACTCATTAACAAACATGACATGATTTGCCTTCTAACGCCTATTTCTTTATGAAGAGTCTTAAATAAGTTATTTTATCGCAGTATCAAGTGGTAAATGAGAATCTATAATAGTGATTACTGAAGTCAAAAGTCACGTAGCATTGCTTTTTGAATTCAAACTGGGCCACAATGCAACTGAGATACGCTAAATATACATTCAGCGTATGGACAGAATGCCTTGCCATTAAGAAAAGTTCAGTGTTGGTCTTCAAAATGAACGTTCCGAGATGGAGATGAATATTTCGAAGATAACCTTCGCCCTGGATGAAGATGTGCTGAAGGCACTTATTGAAGCCAATCCACGTCATACCCATCATGAATTAAACAGACAACTCTCCATGACAGAGGGAACTGTGCATAACCATATTTATATGCTGTAAAAAGTCAAAAAATTGGATAAGTCTCTCATGCTCTTTCAGGAGCGAATAAAGTTCAACGCTTGATCACTTGCTCTTCCTTGCTCCAACATCATCACAGAGAGCCACTGCTGGAGCGAATAATAATATGCGATGAAAAATGGGCCCTCTATAATAATAATAGTGATAATCACCGCTCCCACCAATGGCTTTTACCAGGGTAACCTCCTAGAAAGATCCCAAATGAGGACCTACACTCAAAGACTGTTTTCTGCCAGTAGTTGAAGTAGTAGACTTTGAGGTTTTAGAGCAAGTTCAAACCATCAGAGCACATGTCTATTTGTGATATGCTCTAACGGTTTCATCAGAAACTCCTCCAAAAACAACTCATATTGGTAATTTGCAAAGACCCCCCTACTGCTACAGGACAATGTAAGACCGCACACAGCTTTGCAGATACATTCAGAGATTATGCAGAGATTAATCAATGGTCGTAATAGAGATAATAATGAGATAAAAGGGTAAAAATAGAGATAGAGGAGGGGGGTTAAAATGATATAAAAGGGTAAAAATAGATAATCTCAGGGTCTCCGCTACTTTCCTATAATCTCTTATCGTTAATCGTGTAGATGATTTTTAAGTTGTTTTGAAGGAACTCGTGCTTCTCCTTGATGGCTTGCTTTGCTATGACTAACTCTACTTTTTTATTTAACTTCTTTTTCAATGTGTGTATGTGTGACCGAGTCAAATCTTGTAATCAATATTAAACCAGCTTCGCGACAAGCTAGAGAGATAAAACTTGATACACATACACAAGACCGATGACAATTGCAAGTTAAAAGTAATTTTCAAATCGGTTCACTTATTCGTGTTCTAATGGTACTATTTCATTACTACGAATTGTCCAATTATCACAAAAAAAATTCGTTTTGACAAGGGTTAAATGTATCCGTTGTTTATTGTTACAAAATTAAGCTTTATTAAGTAGCTGAAGAATGGAGTATCTTTTTGGTTTCACAATGTCCGTCTGTACGTCCGTCCGTCCGTCCGTCCGTCCGTCCCCTTCAAATTTCCGCATTTTTTGAGATAGAAGGTTGAAATTCGGAATGTAGCTTACTATGGGCATGTACACCTTCACTATTAGTTCGGTTTTGATTAGCCCACTGGGTCGGAGTTTCTGTGAAAATTTGGGGTAGTTTCCAAAAGGTCTACGTGTATTTATGCATATAAAAGAGTGAAATTCTGTATGCAGATTCCTCTAAGCAAGTTCTTCATTATGGAGTTTGGGCCAAATTGTCCCAATGAGATCGGTGTTATGGGGGTGGCAGTTATTTGGTGTTTAAAACTATGGCAACATATAGTGCACTGAAACGCCATGCATTGTTACATCATCATACTTCGTCCTTTCTTAACCGCATTTCTACCAATAATACTAACGAGAAAGATAGGCGCCGGCACTGAAAAGTCACCTGACCAAGATAGGTCTATTAACAATGTAACTTTCATTGTTTCCATCTTGTATTTTAACAATCAGTGTTTTTTCCTTTGTTGGAAACAATGAAAATTGGATTGCTGCTAGACCTATTTTGATCAGGTGACTTTTCAATGCCAGAGCCTGTATTTCTCGTTAGTCTCGGGTCGACCGAGGCCAACGAGAGACAGGCTAGGGCACTGATCATCGGGGTCCGAACAACAATCCATTCTTTTTTGTTTCCAACAAACGAAAAAACACTGATTGTTAAAATCCAAGATGGAGACAATGAAGGATGGATTGTTGCTCGGACCCCGATGATCATGTGACTTTTGAGTGGCCTCGGGTCGACTTATGATGATGTAACAATGTATGACATTTCAGTGCCGAGGATTTCTTTATAGGATGCGTTGGTTTAGCTCGGAGAAATTGATAAGCAAGCAGTAGAAAATGTTCCAAAAACTATAATATCTTCTAATAATTTGTTATACAAAATATATAAGCAATCTTCAGCTGGCGCCCTTTCTTTCATGAAGATAATGTAATTTTTAAAAATTTCTTTGTTGCAAGCCGAATGGTTAAAATTAGAATGATCTTCCATGATTTTGGTGAGCAAACTAATTTCATACTCGTTAATGAATCATGCGTTATTTCATAATCTTCATCCATTAGAAATGAGCCTACTCTAAATCTAATTATTTTTTTTAAATTTGCAATTCTCGTCTTCATCTTCTTATTAAAGTATCTGCCAATATTCACCGAGAAGATTCATCTGATTACTATAACGATCCCGTACATCCTGTTTAAGTGTAGTATAAAATCCTTAATATGAAATTATAACTAATAATGTAATACTCCGAAGCAAAATTCGAGAATAAAAAATATAAATATTTATTAGACGCTACAGATTATGGACTAAAATATTGAATAACAATTGCAACTTAATTGTCATATTTAACCATCAACCACGTATAATTTATTACCATAGACGTTTAATAGTTAAATTACCCGATTACAATAATTAAAAATAATAATAATAAAATTCATTTCGATTTATCGATTGATGATCCTTAATGTTTAAACATCTTGAATTCATATAATTATATAATGATATTATTATTACATTTAATTAGAGAGGCAATTATAGCATTGCTAATTTCATATAATTAAATAGAAAATTCCAACTATTAATTGAATCCTACTTTCTCTTTTATTACCTAAATTAAATGCTCTAATATGGAATATAAAATTAAAAATAAAAATCCAAATATTATTAGTAAATATAAGAATTCAAGTTTGAACATATGTTTAGCTCTGGGACGTAAAAGAAAACGCCAACAAGCGAAAGTTTTCAGAATGAACTGAACATTTGTTTTTGCAATTAGTAGAGACTACAATACAATAAAGGGAGAACAGAATTTCAAGGCATGATAAAAGCGATGAGTAATACACAGTCTGGGTACAATGCCATTCTTTGTATTTTATCCAATCACATTACGCCATTGCATTATATTTCTATATATAAGGGCGTAAGTCCTCTTGTGTGTATCCTTGATACAGCCGGAAAAATGGCGACACTAGTGGGAAATTCTGTTCTCCCTTTATTGTATTGTAAAGTCTCTACCAATTGCATTGATAGAAACAATAAACAATACTAAGAACTCGCAATTTGTTGATTTATATTGTCAGTCTTAATGCATTCTTTCGTTATTAATTCGTTTGCAATGGATAGTAACCCAATGGCTCGTTTTTACCGTCAAAGTAAGCGTGATCGTCGGGAGGTTTTTACCCAGTGAAATTTGAAGTTTGGTATGCAATCTCCGCACAGAGAAATGGGGGACAATTTTTTCGATCATTGCAGAGTATAGATGTATTTTTATGGAGTTTGTGGGACAACTAGACAAAATGGACCTGGCCAATGATATTTTCATCATAAGGATCCCTGGAGCTAATCTTTCCTGATCGGCTAATTTCTAAGAAACTGTGGCCATTGAGATTTCCGGATTTATCAACCGGCTTCTGAGTTCTTTCTTGCGGCTACTTAAAGGCAAGAGTTCCCACCAGACGCTCCCAGACATTAGACGATTTGAAGCAGAACATAACACAAGAAATCAATCAGCAGGCTGATACCATAGTCCTCCAAGGAGCCACCAGTAACATGCAACTATGGTCAGTTGTGCCTGGCCGGATTTTTTCAACATTTTGTATAGAGGCATATACGAGGCCTATGAGAAAAGTATCCGACTTAATTTTTTTTTGCGAAAACCTGATGGATTTGGATTGCGCGCGCTTGCATGAGCCGACCTTGAACCTTTGTGCGTATGCGTGAATTTTTTCCCGCCTCTCAATAGCGTCAGTTGCTGGCAATCAGCATTAGAGGGAGGTAGTGTGTTGTGCTCTCGTCGGTTTTTGATCTGAAGGAAAATGACGGAGCGACTGGAGCAGCGTTACTGCATCAAATTTTGCCAGAAACTGGGCGACAGCCAGGTGGAAACCATCAGTCGTCACAGTGGAAGCATTCCTCGTCACCACGACCAAAGAAGGCCCGCCAAGTGCGCAGCAATGTGAAAATGATGCTGACTGCTTTCTTTGACTCTCGCGGTGTGGTACACCACGAGTACGCACCATAGGGTCAAACAATCACCAAAGAGTACTACAGGGATGTCCTCCGTCGCCTACGTAATGCAGTGCGGCGCAAGAGACCGCAGTTGTGGTCAACAGGCAATTGGCGCCTCAAAAACCAAACTTGATTCAGACTTTTTTGGCGAAAAACCAGACTCCCGTGGTACAGCAGGCTCCTTACTCTCCTGATCTGGCTCCCTGCGACTTTTGGCTGTTCCCCAAACTCAAGAGGCCATTGAAAGGAACGCGATTTCAGACAAGAGAGGACATTATGGCTGCAACGACAGCCGAGCTAAACTCCATTCCGAAAGACGCTTTCCAGGAATGCTTCCAACAATGGCGGCACCGCTGGGAGCAGTGTGGAGTCCCAAGGAGACTACTTTGAGGGTGATTAGGTTTCCAATGCTCCAGGTGTGTAATTTTTTTTCCCGGCCAAAGGTCGGATACTTTTCTCACTGGTCTCGTAATCTCCCAAATATACTCTATATTTGTGATATTATAAATTGCGGTTAGCATCAATTCTTGTTGAAATAAATAAACAAAGAAAGAAATGTGTTAGTTTTATATGAATAGCCCTGAATTTGTTAGTGATTCTAATGGAATATTCTTAATACTTTTTATGTCTTAATGCATCAACCAATATTTCGAAATATATTCTGTTCTTACTATATTTGCACTCAATTCTTCTCGTTTTCTTATTGTTGCCAAACATTTCTCATCCAATGATTTCCTTTTTTTATTAATGAATACAGTTTTTTAAGATTCAAAACAAATAAACACGTAAGAGTCAACAACTTAATGACGCTTATTTATGCGAAAAAGCAAACCCATTTAAATGATGTTTATTTTCCATAATAATTATATAGGATTACATACTTTATAACATTTTTAAACTGTATTACCATATTAGCTCCATGTCGAATATTTTTCTTTCGCACAGCCCTTTATTTGCTTGTTTTATAACGAGTTTTCCAAGAAACTAAATACTTAAAGTTTGACAAACATGGGAGTAAAAGAAGAAAACAGAACAGAAGATGAGGGGAAAAGTCTGTTCAGAAAAAATCTGTTCCGCTCTTAAGAAATCTCCTTACAAAGAAGGCAATCATCGTTAATCTTCTTATTTGCTTTAATGCAATTATTGATTGAAAGGAGAAAAATGACACTATCGTTTTGCATTTCTAGTAACGAAGCCAATTTTCAAAGAAGGATTGATTTACAGGGAATGTCAATGCAGAGGATAAAAGTCGTGCCTCTTTCAGAATTTAAGGGCTCTTTAAAGGCTCAAATTTCCTGTTCACTAAAAGTTTGCTGAAGTGCTACGCTAAGAAGAAGCATTGTGCTTTAGAATGGTTACTGTTCACTTTATATGGAAATTTAATGAGACGAGCAAAGGAATAATCTGAATAAATGAAGGCAATATTGCGGAAATACTTTTTATACACAAATAAAAAGGCATTCTACTGTATCATCGATGATCAGATGACATGATCGCATGTTCAAGGAAATATATATGACGTGCTGTCTGACGGGAAGGGATCCTACTTATGAAGGAGAAATGCCAAATACGATATGTGGAATAAGTAGACTAGACCAAGATTCTAATTCCCGCAAGCTTTTAATAGGGCAGTTGCTTCCCTTGCTCTCGGAGTCCTATTCTATCAAACACTATTTCAGCCCACAGTCCATGACCGAGAGAACAGGTCATGTCGAGCTATTATCATGTATTCTCCATTAATGAAGTATTTTAGTGATGCGAGTCACAAGATATTTCATTTTTTCCTGAGAGCTTCTAGAAGCTGGAACATTAATGAGACAATGAGACAAATCCATTCGCCTTTAGGGAAAATAAATTGAAAAGTCCCTAAAAGGGCATTGCGCTGCGCTAGTATTTTTCTCACCTAGATTCGCTTCCCGTCAGCGATCCCACGTTTTAAACTGTAACTGTTTTGGAATGTTGGAAAAAAGTGATTACTCTCACATTCATGATCAATTCCATTTATCATTATCCTGATTTAAAATCAATCATCCTAAACAAACTGATCCAAATCAATTTTCTATGCAGTTTTCCTTGCAATGCTTTATCTGTCTTGTTGATTTCATTCTGCTGCCTGCAATTTGATAGTACCCAAACCGAGACGTTTTAACGAGATAAACCGTAGACTGAATGGGTACTGCTTCAGTCGTAACACAATTTGAACTTTTCCTCAGTTTTGTCCTAGAATACTGCACTTACTAATAATAAATAAATAAATAAATAAATAAATAAATACTCTGGTTCTGAAGTAATTGATAAGTCATATCCAAAGTCGTAATGGGAAAAATATGAAGTTAATAATCTTAAAAAGAGCAGCGGGTTACACGTGATCTCTTTTCTGGGTGTGAAAAGTAAATGACAAATGTGATATACGTTAAATAGTCTAATTCATCGACCAGCCAAACCTTTGACTACCCTCTTGTATGATATAAACAGAGCCTGCACTGAATCGTTACAGTTCGCAAATGGTAAAACGGCGAATTTATCCAACTTCGTGAAGACCAAAAGTTAGCTGTGTTAGAACAAACAATTCATCGAGCACTGCCGAGCATGGATTTATGTTGTCATTTAAATACACCACTTCATGGTGAAGAGTGTTCCCTCATCTCCACGACAGCAAGTCAATGCTCAGTTGCATTCCGCTAGGATTGTCAAGGGATGTTTAAAGAACAGGAGAAAGCGTTTAAGGTATTACTATGGTCTCCAAATTTTCCTATACGAGTTTACCTAAGCGCTTGTCGTTTGGCTTGGAGAGGATTCATGATACATTGTAAGTGATATGGAAGCGTCTGGATTCCCTCCATCTTTGAAAGCGAAAGGAGGATCAACATCATATTAACATAGGTGACAAGCTGAGTGCTGATCGTTCGTGATAGAACTGCAGCAGTGTCTAGATTGGAAATCTCGTTTTTAGGGCTTCCATTATTTGTAAATTGCACAGTTAATCTCACATCAACAGTAGCCACTTCGTGCATCATCTTTAGTAAGAGGTGAATGCTATTTACATTTGCAAGTATACACAGGCACCTGTAATTAAAATTCTTTTATTAATATCGTGTTTGGCTTTCTTTAGCTCGAATAATAGAACTACGCAATTAGGCACGAATCCCATAAGTTGTTTAACTGGATCTACATCTAGAGCGATGTTTTTTAAACGCTGGATCTCCAGAAATTTATAATTTCTCGTCTTATTAAAAAAGAATCTACCGGGCTACGGTCCTAGAAAGGTTGGGAGACGTCGATCTAGAGGATATCGAGCATCTAGAGGATATCGAGCTTACTTTTAAATCGTTTAAAAACCATTTTTCCAACCTCTTCCATACGTTCTGTGTAAGATTCAAATCCTAATTTGAAGGAGATAAGGAAGATGCTGGAAGTTGTTGTGACACTTCTATTTAATCTATTTTTGTTCAATGATAATTATAAATCGATGTCATGCCAATCGGAGGAGAACGAGAAGCACATCAACAAAGAAACACGTATCATCTAACCGTTCGTCATCCGCTGATTATGATAAGAAATTAATTTCCAGAAAAGGGTATAGGAAAGTAGCGAAGCTGCTAAGATCATCTATTTTTACCCATTTGTCTGCACTTTTTAACCAAACCCCATGTTTTAATCGAAAAGTTGATTTTCTAGAACGTAGTATTTAGAAAATGAAAAAAGAGCTCTATCTTCTTTCGTGTCTCATCATTTCCGATCGAATGATATCTCACATGCCACCCCTCACCTCCGACCCCATTGGGGCAATTTGGCCCAATATTCATAGTAATGTAACTATTATCTAGAGGAATCTACATACCGACTTTCACTCCTTTACATACCTAAATACACGTAGACTATTTGGTCCCCTCTAACTCCCATCCTCGAAACTCCGACTCTAGTCAATCAAAACCAAACTAAATAGTGAAGCTGTACATGTCCATAGTAAGCTACATTCCAAATTTCAACCTAAAAAATGCAGAAATTATGAAAGGGACAGACGAACATTGTGAAACCAATAAGTAGCTCCATTCTTCCCCTACTTGAGAAGTGGGAATATACTGTGGATAAAGACATGATGCAAAAAACGAAACCTCTTGTCCACAAACGTTAAATCATAACGTTTGTGGACAAGAGGTTTCGTTTTTTGCATCATCTTCCCCTACTTAATAATGATCATGGCGCGCCCGCCACTCCTTGGTAAATGAAAGTAGGGTTAAAGTTCAACCAATGAGCGGCAATAATCAACGGCATATAAACGCTCAGCGTCGCCATTTTCTAGAGAGAGTGCCTTCCGAAGACAGAGAGCGATTGTAAGGTAGAGAGAAGAGCAACGGAAAGCAAGGAAAAAGACAGTCGCTCGACAAGAGATAGACAAAATGTTCACAGAAGGATGTCTTAGAAAACCGGACAAGAACCAATTTTTAGACTCGCAGTCAACCCGCAACTTATGGAATACGTTTTTTTACCAGCTCTATCGACAGAACGAGTCCATTCTAGACGCAAGAACGTCCACTCTAGGCCAGATAACAATAGTTGTCACAAAGGATTTCAAATTAAGGGCTCCAATATTTCTAGAAGACGACATCTGCTAGTAAATAATGTTGGAGTTCGTACAGCGCCATCCATTGGCATTAACAAGCATAATCCGAAGAGATAAATGAGATGATCTCTTCTAATGAGGTACGTAGGCGGAAGAATCGTAGGCGGCGCAGAAAGAAGCACAAAGATGAATTGGTTGACCAGGAAGTTCGAATCAAGGAGAGAGTGATGAGGAGCGATACAAGAATATCGCCTGAAAAGAGGTTTCTGAAATTTTTTTCACCTGTGCGAGTGAATGTTCGCCGAGAACAGCTACAAATCGAGGAGGAGGAGATGAAAATCTCAAGGCAGGAAGGGAAATGGTCGCGACAGTGAAGGACTGCAGCGCGTGTGTGAGCAAATGTGCGTCGCAAGTTTCTAATGCTAATTCACCTCTTTCCGTAGTATTTCACATAGGATTTTCTTCTTCAAGCGGAGCCCACGACGTCTCTGTGTTTCCCGCCGAAGAAAAATTTTCCCACCAGCTACCATGTGCAAACCTCGACTTCGGGCTTGGAATAAGCCGTTGACTACGTCGTCAATTTTTCTTTACGCCAGAGTCGCCCTCAGAAACAGTGTCTTCTCTCGATACGTAGCAGAATCGTTGGTTGTCGTATTGGACATAAAAGTGTGGAATCGCCACGCCGGCTTCGCATCTCTCGGCGTAGCTCGTTTCTCCGTAGAGGAATGATTTGTGTGTGTATTCCCATGGACGATTTCAGCATACATTCAGGAGAGCCAATTCATAGACTTTAACTTTTTATTTTGGCACTGTCAATGTCACTTATATCTCTCAGAAACTCCCGCTCGCGCTATGCGCCATTCACTAAGATTTAGCCGTCTTCATAAATAGCAGCTTTATGCATCTTAAAAATTTATAGGGAGTGGAATTTTCCTTATCTTTGCTAGACTTGGTCTGATTTAATTTTGGCTAAAGAAATTGCAAATGAACTTTGCCACTAATGAATATCCAGGCTGGATATAATTGTGGTTTTTTTTGTTCCTTATGACAATTTTCCTGTGGAATTGCTTTGGGATGTAAACACTTAGCGTCGCCGCCATCCTCGTTCAGCGGTGCGTTTTGGTTTCCCTTCAATATCCGTTAAGGACTTACAATTCCGGATAGGCCCAAGTCTTCAGGCAGCGCGGTCCGTCGCAAATTTGTAAAAAAAGTATTGCAACACAAAGTATATTGTATATATTGCGTAACTTATTCGTTTCTTTAAGCATATGCTAGGCTCTAATTTATATTAACTTTATTGACACCTTCTTATAAGAGTCATTTATGAGAACGACTGTTGTCGTTAGTTTCTTCTGATTTTAATTGCTATTAAATTCTTTTGCGATTTTCCGCGTGTTAGTGGAAGTTACGGGAGCAAGAGCTCCTCCTATCTTTGTTTTGTATGCTTTAATTTCATACATCTGAATAAAGATTGTCAAGTTTAATATTAAAGTGTATGTTCTCTGTGTCTCGTTTAAATTTAAGCTCAATTTCCACTGCGCAAACTCTTTAATACGTGACAATAGTCAAATCTTACTAGATAACAGGGCGTCGGCACTTTTTCTCTCCGTGCATGGCCAGTAAGCACTAGTGATTATTTAATTCATACACATGCCGGGCCAATCCAGAGGACTTTATCAACGCCTCGTCACAATGGATGAATGCTGTATTGGATTATTAAAATTTTGAAATTTCAAAATTCGTTAACAACAACAACTACAAACCCTGTATTATAATTTGTGCAATAGTATTTATAGTTGTTTGCATGCAAAAATTCAGTTTTTCTCATAGTTGATGAATGAATAGTTTATCCTATGGCACACCTATTCCCTGCTCCGCAGAAATAGCGGACCTAGCCCACATCAGGGCAGATTATGCTCAATATTTCTGGGTGTCGACTCCAAGGGGTCTTGCAGACCGATTACGGCCGGAAAGCAGCAAACGATTACAAGGATGTATCAAAATTCAGCAACGTGGAAAACTGTCTGAAGGACTCGCACTTTTGTATAACAATGATCCAACATATAGCGTCTAGTGGCCCACCACCTTGGGTTAATCTGAAACTAATTTTAGGTATTCTGGTTAGGACGAGAAATGGCATTTGTGCGTTTCTCTATTGGATAACGAGAATCAGAGTTGGTGAATTCGGCCATAGGTTATTTTGTGTCTTTTGGTCACATATGCAGCCTAAGTGTCTGCTACATTTGCAGGTACTTTAGGATACGAATTACTGTCTCACCAGCTCTGCTTCCATACCTGTCACACCCGTGGCTTCTTCCTCTTCCCGCGCATGAAGAACACGCTGCATGGACGTTTCCAAGATGACAATGAGGTCAACTTTGAAGTGGAACCATTCCTCCAATGCCAAAAGAAGACATCTATAATCAAGAATTCCGCCAATTGAGTGGTGGGACAGAAGATCTAATCACTCTTTTGCTGTGCGTGCATAAGGCTTTCTTCCATCATGGAGATTATAAGAACTATATGACCGACCCGCAAATAACTTTAGTTACTTGAAATTAAGCACACCTTGGGGGTATTTAGAAACTAGAAAAAAATTTAATTGCAATTGATTTTCTTTTATACACTGAGTAAATACATTGTTCACATGGATCTTATGGTTCACAGTTTGATACATTGCTTCTCTCATATCATGAGGAAGAAGGTTCCAATAATTGATGGCGTTAAAAAGAAAAACCTTTTCGGCATTTCCTTTATTCTTTTACATATTTAATTAGGAGATACACCTTCATTCTGTAGCGAGTAAATTAAGTTATTTAATATTAATAAATACAAACATGGTGATGTTTATTAATTTTTCCTTTCCTAAAGACTGAATATTGGATTTTAGGATAGTTTTAATTAGCATACTGAAAGAGATATTACCTCACTAATCCCAAATATCGCAAACAGAGATTTTATTATACCTGTTTCGAAGGGTAATGTTTGTTAATTGAACAAAGACTTCGAACGAAAATATTAGCACGAAATCCTACTGAAGCGAAATTTATACGCTCGGCATTAGCCTAAATGGACCGCCAAAAATATACAAAATAATAGGACAGTTAAAGGGGGCCAGCTTAAAATATTTCACGTTCGGCTTTATTATGTAAACTTTTCGAATTGCTCTCTACTGCAAAATTAATCGCTGCCGTTTGATCCAGGTTAAGCGAGGTTCCGCCCAAATAAAGGAATCCATTTGTTCGACAAAGTGGAATTTTGCTTTCACCTAACCGACTGAACCTGAACTAAAAGGAAAATCGCATGATTTTTACAATGATTTAAATAATTAATGAATCCTTCATATATTTGGAAAGTTCGTTTTCAGATCTGATTATGTTAGCAAACTAAATAATTCATGAAACACCATAGATGAATTCTCAAATATTTTGCATACTTATGATCGACGTTATTGAAATAACTGGCTTAGCTTCGCTTGGAAAGAAAATCTAGCGAAGCGTATAATTAGAATTCCAATTTTACATTTATTTCAAACTGATAAATATTCAGAAATTATTATTCTGATATAATAGGTAAGTATTACAATTATAAGAACAACCTTTGTTTATATCAAAATTTTTAAGGGTATTTATTATAGTTTGGGGTTGTTCTAGTTATAATCGATTATAAGTGCACCCACATAAAGAGTGGCAGATGCTACCCTATGAATAATGGTTCCTCCATTCACATACAAGAGACCACATACATTTGCACAGTAATCCATAGTATTGACCCGCTCACAACTTAAAGTAACATGTTGTTGTTTTTTTAATTTTTAACCTATCAGCCTTCCTATCTAGAAGATTTTTAAGAAAATACTCCCGACAGATTATAATCAGTGTTGGGCCTAACTTAGCCGAGAAAACAGACAGGATTCAGAAGGTGGATTCAGCACGGCTGACCACATACAAGGTTAAAAATTGAGAAAGGAGACACAATAACTTATCACCAAAACTATAAAATATTGCGCTGCAGGATGTCTTTAAGAGGATTGAATTTGGAAAACAAAGGCCTTAAAATAAGTGGCGAAGCTTCATCCCTCTTCGCTTTGCTGACGGGTTTGAATGAAGATCAAAGAAATGACACACGAACTTGAAAATAAATCTTAAGACAGCGTGTCACGTGGATTAGCAGAGTTTATTGACAAGAGATAGAAAACGATAATGGGTTTAAGAAATAAATCCTTTATTTCATAAATCAATAATATTACCATTAGCTTCTGATAACATGCAAATGAAAACTAATAAAGTCATAAATGTTCTTGATAACTTGGCAGTGGAAGTTTAATTTAATAAACAAAAACAATAAGCTAATAATCAAATGTTCGTGAAAGAAGCGACTCGCTTTTCACCTTGAAGTAGGGTTACTTATCCCACGTCCATATCTTTATTATGACGTCGAAAGTGAGAGTCTTGATCAGTGAAGAAGATCCGTTGTAAAAGTCGAAATTAGGTGAGGCAGAGATATAAAGTAGAATTGTCGTAGAATCTGGGAGATGAGCTACCCAAGAGGACCACCACGAGGAAATCGAAGGCAACCCCCTTGCAAGTAGACACACAAAAATTATTAAATAAAAGCATACGATGCCTCTCGGTCGAGGTACGCACAAGCACTTAAATGCACCCTTGGAGATTACACATAATCAGTGACACAGGTATTTTTTTGGAAGACAAACACTTTTTCCTCACTTGGGCAAAGAATACCTTATCTGTCGCAGAACATACACAAAACTGACGATTGCCCTTGGGCGTTATCTAATTTAGAAATTAGCACCACACACACTCACTAACACAGATGCCGTCAGATCAATATGAATATCACTATTTCCTTAATACAAGTGACCACCACCGATCCTTGTATAATTCTGCTGAATAAATAATTATCACACAAAATACATCAATAATTATATCGGCGCACTGATTTCTGTACACTGTTTACGAGTGCTATTTAAATCATGGGACATCACACGCACTCACTAATTCCCCCGTTGTAACTTGCAGATAGCTGTCCTAGCTAGATGCGATTATGTTCATTCTTTTTAAAAGAAAGAAGAAATTATAACAATGTCTATCGACGAAAGAAGATTACATATGAGGTAATAACCTGCTCCATATTCCATTATGCTTGGCCGGCACTCAAGTGCTCCAGGATTAGTCATTAAACGGGTTGCAATGAATCGGAGCTTTTACACCCGCTTCGAGGGGTGCCAGGCGGGAAAGTAAAGCGGCCTCTCCGTCTGTTCTCCGTAAAACTTTTAAAGTCCAACACAGCTTAAGCGTGAAAAGGGAACACTGCCTCAGGAATGATTCCTCCTAATCCACACCTTAAATATGAGACAAGTGTGAATGGAAACACCCCGAGAGCAATGTTATTCTCCCTAAGTTCGTTTGCGTCAGGTCCAAACAACGAAATGAACTCGTGTAGCACCGCAACACGAATATGAACATGAAATACCGTCAGATTTGATATTTCATATACACGGCAATTAATGCCCAATCTAATATTCGAAAATGTTCTACCGTGTAACAAACGTTCGGTCGTCTCGTTATCTCCGTCGTGGATTAACGCCCGACGCCTTCCATTCTCCGTGATGGGGATGGTGTGAGGTCGAAACGGGAGCGTTCCTCGTCGACAATCTTTCGCCGTAATTGTAGAGGATTCCAGGTAACCAATGATGAATTCTACGGCGTTCGCGAGCCTTCTTCCCAAATCGTCTGGCTCCAGCCGAATTGCGCTGTCCTCCGTCGTGCTCCTGGTTTCGTTAGCATTCTCTAGTTCGCCCATCTCGCCGGCCGTTCTTACGTTGCCGTTTGCGAACTCGTCGTGGCTCCAGTTTTGCTCTATCGACGTTCCTTCGCTCGCTGGCGTATTAGAACTTTTCATGCGACGGCTTTCGGCTTGTCGAGGGCCATATATCTTGCTCGAAGAAAATGTGCCTTTCTCCGGAGCTCTCTCACGCCGCCATCTTTCTTTTTTTTCTCCTTCCTTCTCTTAACTCACGTGATTCCTTCGGGATGACATCACCTCTCCTTGACGCGCTTTCTACGTCATTCCTCTCTTCTTTACTAACCGACGATCTCCATCGACGCAATCCAGGTGACACAGCGAAAGATGTATTCAACGAATTTACAACAAAGAAAGAATCACGAACAACCGCACCAAATCGGAAAAAGTACAAAGTTACTTGTAGGCCTATCTCGCAGAGGAAATCAATATGAATGGAAATATCATGAACGAAATCAACAGATGAATCTGAATAGGATGGATGACCTGCAGAAAAAAAAGTTTAACCCTAAAAAGTAATAAGCATCTCTGCCTGAAAAGGAATATTTTAAACTATTGTAAACTTACGGAGCAGAAACATGGACATTAAACAGCAATACCACCCAGCAACTATAAACCATCCAACTAATCGTGGAACGATGTATGCTAGTTATTATAATGAGAGACAAAAAACGACCACGTGGATCAGAGGACAAACAAAAGTTTTCGACATGATTGAGTGGGTACGTCATCTCAAATGGCAATGGCTACATGGCCAGAAGATGGACTACAATAAATATTAAAAGACCACGGCGAATCTCTCATACCAGATGGACCGACGACATCAAAAAACTGGTGGGCGGTAATTGGAAAAGCAAAGCCCAGACCAGAGGACATTGGAAAATTCAACCTTATTTCATTTCATTTACTTCATTTATTCATTTAAATTAATAAAAAATCCACCCCCGGGGGGGGGGGGGGTTGCTGTATGGTCAAACTGACCAACAGGTAGGCCCCCAGCGAGACCAATACAAAATTAATACAAGACAGCCCATATTTGGATTTATTTATTTATTTATTTATTTCGGTTTGAAACAATACAGCATTGCCCAACAGAGCCGGTATGGTCAAAGACTGACTAGTTAGGTCTCTGTGGGGCACATAATGAATATAAAAAGAAAAATTATATAGTTAGTAAATTGGTTTAAGAAACTCAATTAATAACAAATAAAAAACACAAGTATTCTATAAACAATGCAATTATACTTAAAATTAAAGTAAACTAAGTCGAATCGATGGCGACTTCAATAATGTGGTAATGCTTAAAAAGAATATACGTATAAACGCAACTATAAATACCATTTTAGTAGAGTTTAACAAAAATTAAAAACATTATGAATAAAAAAATTTTTATATAAAACTACTATAATAATTTAGATTAAGTAAACATAAATATAAAGATAAACAGGCTCTGATTGAAATAATCTTTAAATAGAAACAATTTAAAATTAATTGAACAGCTTACAAGAATTAGTTATAAATGAAACTCATTGTAACATAATTAACAAGTTGGTATACTAATTAATAATTGTATGCAAACATCCAGAGTAGAAAGTAACAAACTGTAATATTAATAAAACCCAAACGGGTCCTTGTAAACAATAATAAAAAATTATGAGGAAAGAAATAAACAAATTAAGACAAAACATAAATAATAAGATAAACTAAAATAAAAGGAAAAAAGTTATCTCCGTGTAATTACCATTAATTCAAAGAAATCGGATAAATAACCCCTCTTATCTTCCAAAACTTTCCAAAAATTTCAAATATTTCAGATTTTCCCATAGTGCAAGCGCTCATAATTGCCAGTGCTAACTATTGATCAAGTTAAATCCATCCAGCCAAAATAATGAAAAATAGAGATAAAAGTAAGCGTTAAAAGTAGAAAATGCGTCCATCTACTATCTATTATTTAAATCTTACGAATATTCGGGAGTGAACTTAGTACGAAATTCTTTAAATGTTTATAAAATACAGAGAAGGAGGTCTCGGAGCGTAATTCAATCGGGAGAAGCGTCCAGCACCTTTTACCGAAGTAGGATAAACTCCGACGACGGTAATTTTTCCTAGTTAACGGAAGATTTAATACACGAACAGATCTTGTTTGTTATCTATGTACTTCGTGATTAGACACAAAAATAAGAGTAGAAAGGGACAGAATTGAGTGCGAGATTTTAAATACAAATGTGCACACCTGAATCAAAAACAATTGATATAAAGTAGGTATATGAAATTCCCTAAAATAACGGGATACAGAAGACGATTTAGGTAAACCAAGAAGGGTTCGAAGGAACCATTTCTTTAATCTAAAATTTCGAGTCAAACTGCAGGAAGAGGAAGACCCCCAGAAAATTATACTGAAGCAGAGGAGGGAGTGAATCCATGTATTATAAAGCAATAGATTTTTGGAGGTAATATCGTAATCTGGAAATTATTCCTTGTTTCCTATTAAGCTTAATTAGCAATGTTAAGTATATTCAACCTTCATTATATTTAATCTTTTCTTTTTATTGTTTTGCTTTGAGAAAGCGACGACATTCTCTGGAAACGGCACTTATCATCTTTTATGATGAAAATGCAGAGTCGCATTCTATCAGATCTCTTGCGCCGCTGGCGATGGGAAATATTGGAATATCTGCCATAGCACTTGATATAAGTCCGTGCGATTACGATCTCTTCGACCAAATGAAAGAACCATTTAGAAGGAACCATTACAACACAAAAACCGCTATTGTCCAGTGAGGTCATTTCGGGATTCAACAGAAATGGGGATACCGATGATGTACGATGCCTTCCACAAATGTGGCAGAAGGATGTAAAAATTAGAGGCGATTACAGTGAAGAAATGTTTCTATTAATAATGAAGTCTTTTCAAAAGTATGATACTATTGCCATTACTTCTTATCCAACCCCTGAATAATTTAAATAAAACTTCTTTACCATAAACAATGAATTTACACGTGTGCTTGTATTTCGCACAATATTTAGTTGCAACAACATCGCTAACGATTTCTTAACGCTTCCCTTGTGGTGTTCAACATCTTTGGCATTAAAAGAACAGCATTTGCTGTGAAGAACACTGAAAAGATTAAAATAATCCTTAGTTGTTCTTTATTTATAGATAACCGAGACTTTGTTTATCATGCTCCAAAAGAAGTTGATTAATTAAGGAAGATATTTCTGAATTTAGTTAAGCAGAAATAATAACAACGCTTTGACTGAAATTATTAGTAGCCGAAACTTATGCTGTGTACTTATTCTAAAATTTATTTTTAATAATATAATTTATGACTAATATTTCGATATATGTTATTGATGCATCAATGTAATTTTCATAAATCTATGCTAGAATTGATCTGTTTGAAAAGAATTCTTTGTCATGTTATGATTAGCTCTAGAAAGCACGGTTTATCATTTCTATTAAAGGTTAGAGATTAGATTTTAATGATGATCGGCCGGAAGAGGAAAAATGGAAAGACGAGAGAGAGGGAGCAAAAATAAAGTTAATAGCCTTTGGAAAAAAAAAGAGGAAAAGTAGGGGGTAGGGGTGGGAATAAAGGCCGCGATGTTGGTTGGCAACGAAGACCTTTTACGTTCCTGGAATCATTTATGATTAAGATCTGCTTTCTTTGCTGCCAGATGCAATTAATACGTAATGAATGTCAATTAATGGAAGGTAAAAGGATCTCAAATGGAGTATTGGAAAAAGGGTTTATTCAAAGAGTGGAACTGCTTCCATCGTGTATAAGGGCGCAACTTTTATTTTTTTTTTAAGAAACGGTGAAGCTGAACGCCTACTTAACCCCATCTACCCCAATGTCATATCCGGTAAAAATAGATTAGCGAATGGTATTTTTTATATACCATGCCTTGCCATCTATGGAAGACCGATTTCGTGAAATGGGATTAAAGCATTACGATGAGCGCAGTTTAGCACAATTGATTAAAAAAGAGATTTTTACTGCAGTAAAACAATCTGGCTTCTAAATATGAGCTTCGGGAATTTTAAAAATGCGTAATTTCTTTAGTAGGTTTTAAAGGGAGGAGATATTGCTTTTAAACGTTGTCGATACTTTCTTTATTAAAGATGGGCTTAATAAACGCAATTAAAACGTAAATTTTAACTGCAGAATGTATAACATTTTTGCACTTTATTAGAGAAACATTGTGGAAACAATAAAGGAAAAATTAAACAAAAAATTAAATCCCACACGGAGAGAAATGCTTGGATGTAGCAACAATAAGGGAGTTGATGAGTGCTTGATTGTTGAAACAAAAATACAATTTGATGCATCATGAATAAACTTTGATCTTACTACACTATCAAATTGTCACCATTACAATTCACTATTAATATGTAGTTTTTTTTATGTAGCGTCAACTAAATCTTGATGCAGCACCAATATCGGAAGAAGACTATTTCATATATTGTTCTGTCATCGGCTAAGGTCAAAAACTCTCACCGGTGAGAAGAGTTAGCGTTTGGTCGGTCAGAAATACCGGTGAGAATACTGTGACGTCATTTTAACGCGGTCAGAAACGCCAGTTAGTGCTGCTATGCCTAACCGGTTAGTCTAACCGTCCTCACCGAGAAACAGACGGTTAGCCCAGTGAGAAATTACGTCATCATTCTCTCACCGATGAGGGTTTTTGACCACAGCCATCAATATACGGATGCCCATGTAGCAATATCGGAAGTTGCTGATCATAATCTACTTGTTGATTGGTCGAGAAATTACGTCACTCGCTCTGTCGACGAGGTCAACGAGATAACAAGGTCTGGAAACGGAAAAGTTACCTAACCAATGACGTATATTAAAGATAGACTCCGAATCCTATTGTTGTAACTTGAAGCAAATTGGAAAGCTCCATGCCCAGAACTGTCATGGCCGAATGTGGGTGAAGATGATGCAAAACACATGGCTAAACACGAGAGTAGCTGATTAATAATTCTTTCACACACCGATCACGGAGTGATAAGTTTATCTTTTCGTTTACTTTGTATTTGAAGTATTTTATTATATTTTATAAACAATTTTTCGATCATGGTTTCAATTTCAATTTCGTTTCGATTGTCTTTCAGTTACGTATTTTCATTTTAGTTACGTATTTTTGATTTATGTTTGTGGAAAATGATTCCTGATCCTTTTTCTTGTCTATTTGTACAGTTGTACGCAGTTTAACTTTGAGGAATGGTTTTGAATTAATTATTCATCAGGCCCAAATTCTTCAAAAACAAAGCAGCCAGACAGCTAATTATTCCACGGCTCACTCCTGCCCAGTACTATCATGGCTCAATTTGCTTCACTTTTTGCCGCAGTTAACAATAGGATTCGGAGTCTATCTTTAATATACGCCATTGCACCTAACCATTTCATTGTCTCCGTCTTGAATGTTAATAATCAGTGTTTTTCGTTTGTTGGAAACAAAGCGCTCGAGAATTTCCGTTTCATAACCTCGAGAATTTCCGTTTTTATCCTCTTTAGTTAATTTTAGCTATATGATTCATGGTTTATTCGGATAGTCTCATAAATGGTTAATGAATTTCATAGGAAAATTTTCCACTAATCGACTCCGATGAACGACAGTTTGTATTCCTTACTGGTTATTTTTAATGTTAATCAATTTCAGAGGGGTGCAAGTAGAATGCTGTGCCTTCCCGAAAGGAGGTTTGCTGAAGGTAGTTGCTAAAACTAATTTTTTTTAAAAGAAAAAGTGGTCATTAAATTTCCTTTTTTCTGGGCATAATGCAACCTGTTAAGAGCTGTTTGTTTGTCAACGCATGGGCTCCTGTGCGTCCTGATTACTGACCATCTGAAACCAATGGTGTGCACAAAAAGAGAAATAGAATTATTCATTTATGTTACAACTATTAATTCATGAAATAAACTTGATACTAATAACATACCCTGTATATTTATTTATTTATTTATTTATTTATTTATTTATTTATTTATTTATTTGTTTTCAAAAAATAGAACATATAGGGTATCATGAAAATATTAACTGTAAAAGAGCCCATAGCTCTATTGCTATAGGAGCAGAAAACTATTGATGTGTCATCAATATCCATTATCCATGCAAGGAAAAATTGTTGCTCTAGCAGTAGTGTATTAGAGTGGTAACAAAAGACTATTGTTCTGACAACAATGTTTATTGAATGAGATTAAAAAAGAATTGTTCTCTGATCAAAACACATTATCAAAACAGTTTTGTCCACACAACAATAAATATTGATGGGAAAGGATTAACCATAAAATATTGTTACAGTGACCATAGATAAGGTTGCCACAACAAAAAATTTCTCTCTGTGCATACATGTGAAAAATCATCATTAAAGCTTTAGAAATATGTTTCTCAGACAATGGAAAGCTATACACACAATAGAGGGTTTACCCACAGTATAGTTAGACAGTAGGCGCACTCCAAGGCGGAACTTTTGATGTTGGGTCAGACCGTGCTTGTAGGAAACCTCGACAATCGCCATATTGTCTGACTACTCCATCGAGGTGCAAATTTTAAATTTGCTCTATGTTATTATAGAGTTGCAAATATTTTCGACATGATTATAAAAAATGTTTTCTGTGATTTATAATGCCTTAGGAAATAAATATTTTATTGTTTAGCATTTTTATTTTATTTTTTAAATATTTTTCTTAGTTATAAATATTAGTAATGTATAGCATTTTAATTAATCTCAAATCAGAAAACGAGAAATAAAATTTAATTGCATTTTACATTGTATTAAAGAACATCATCTGATGGCTTAAAAAAATTCAAGTAAAATTAAGAATAAAAAAAATTCATATGAACCAAATGAAATTTTTAATGCCTGTAAATTTGTTTTTGTTAAAAATTTTTAATGTAAAGTAAATTCTTATTCTAGCAAACAATTTGTTAAGAAATTCTTTGGTGAAACATGGTAAGGGAAATAGCACTTTAATCATTTGTGAATATAAGCAAAGTCCTATGTTCTTTTTGGATGCATTTTGTGAGAAGTGCTCCATGAAACACTATTATAGCTGCCTTACAGATTAAAACACAAGCAAAAAAACCAACAACAATAAAAAACACACGTGTACGACAGCTAGGAGAGGAGGCTGCTGGATACAGTCACACAATATGGCAAACTTATCGGAACAAATCAGGGCGAGTACTTCTCGCGAGTGCGCCTACTGTCTAACTATACTGTGGTTTACCTATGGGAAGTCCCCTATCGCCAATATTGGCAAATATCTATTTAGATAATTTAGAAAATTATTTAATCAAGAATTCCCCCTTCAAGGAAAATATTAAATTATGGACAAAGTACATGGATGACATCCTAATAATTATAATGGCATAATCACATATTTGATAACAAACTTCCCTTTAAAATATACAATTGCAAAATTAGAATTAAGTAAATTAACATACCTAGATATTACAATATTTAGATACAGTAACCAATTAGCGTTCTCAATATATCAAAATCCGACTTAGGTAATAATTTACCCCATTTCCAATCTGAACAATCATTTCACCATAAAATAAACCCAATAATTCATTATATTGAAAGAATGAAAAAAACTATCCTCTCCAAAATACCAATCGAAAAATCAAAAAAAATAAATAAATACCCAGATAAATTAATTAGAAAATTATTCAAAAACGCATTTAAAAATAATAATAAGTAAAAACAGAACTAATAGCAAAATACTAAACTAAGATGCGTCTCAAAAGTTTAAAGACAACTGATTTGCATAAAAGGAAAACAGTATAAACATGATGAAAACTGCGTCTGAAATTAGTTTATTGGCGATAATTAAAAAAAGTTTTTATCACAGTCATTCTCAAAAAAGCAATAATTTAGCTTGAAACTACACTATTTTCATATCAGGCTGTCTCAAAAGTTTAAAGACATTTTCACAGTGTAGTGATGATAACATAAAACAAACTTAAATGCTGCGTCCATTAGCTTTAATCAACTTTAATACACGCTTCGGCATTGAATTAATCAACTCAAACAATACTTCTGGTTTTAAATTACCAGCTTTCTACTATTGCTTGTTTGAGATCTTGCGCTGTTGAGAACTGAAGACCATCGGCATAAACTTCACGATCATGATCCCCCAAAGGGTTTAGGTTTCTATAATAATAAAAACGATGCTACTTATACCATTAAACCCAAACATCCCCCAAATCATCACCGAACCACTACTTTGTTGTCTGCTAAAAAACGATCTAGGTTCCTTTCGTAGATCATGTCAATATGCTGCCAAACTATCGGACCATCCAAATTCCATCGTTTTTCATCGATAAATAACACCGTCATCCAGTCATCTCCAAGTTTATGTGCTTTGGCGTTTTTCATCGCGTTTTCCATCGATAAGTAACTACTGTAATCTGGCTTCCATGTGCTTTGGCGTTAATGATGGTTTTTTGGCCATTTTCTTGTACACCAAATGACTACTGTTAATTATCCGTCTGTGTATAGGTGTCCTTTGATATATTCAAACTGGAAGCTTGCTGTATTTGCCTTATTGAGAGAGTTTGTTTTCTCGCAAGACGAACAATGTGTCTGTCATCACGGCTACTGGTGGCTTTTGGTCTCCCAGATCTGGGTTTGGGCGCATAATTTGAAGGTCTTTTTAGTACAACGTATACACAAGTTCTTGATCTTCCAGTTAATCTTAAAATATCCGCAACAGACTTTCCTTCTGCCTTCAATTTCAAAATTCAGCAACCTCAACCTGGGTGAACTGACATTGACGAGGCATTGTATTGCGTGGAGCTGCTTTGTTCAGAAATTATTTTTTATGTAAATAAATAATATTGAAACTCATCTCTATAAACCTTCTCTCCCCATTTTTCTGTAAATGAACTTTCCTAATCATGTATTCATAAACGTCTTTAAACTTTGAGACAGCTGATATGCAAATATTGTATTTTCAAGCTAAATTAATGCTTTCTTTTGGAGAACTGTGATAACAAATTTTTTAATTACCGCCTATAAATTAATTTTAGACGCAGTTTTCATTATAATGTTAATGCTATTTTTTTCTTTATGCAAAATAGTTGTGTCTTTAAACTTTTGAGACGCACCTTATTTTCTATTTCATACTTAAAAACATTTAAAAAAAAACAGAAAAAAATCTTAGAAGAGATAAATAACATTAAAATCATACCAAAAATCCAAACTAATCTATTAAACACAATATTCACAACAAAAATATGCGATCCCTCGACTAATGGACAAACCACAATCTAAATTTTAAGAAAATATGCAAAATTAATAGCAAAAAATGACATATTAAAACATGTTTATAGCATATCTATCAACAATGCATATACAGTTAAAAAAGCCAAACGAAAAGAATATTATTACATGAAAGTTGAATTGTCGACCCAAGTTTGATGACACCGTGCGCGAAACAAACTCAAGATGACAGCGAAACACTAAGAAATCTGGAGCAGGGATCTTCAGATATGCGAAATACACATCTGGCGCTACCAGCTGGTTAAAGGATTAAAGTGGGAGGTTGTTTTTTCCGTTGCCTTCAGCGCACGCTCAGGCAGCAAAGATGGAAGGCGATTATCACTGCCAGCGGTGGTCAGTGTTGTTGTTGTGGAAAGAAGGAGTTCAGGAGATGATATCCATCGTCGTATGGTTTCTGTGTGGAGACGAACAGTGTTCCACTGATTGGCCAAGTTCAACAGTGGACAGGAAATTGTAGCCAAAGGTGTAAGCACAGAACAACGTTCAACATCGCCAATAACAACAAATGTCGACGCCGTGTCGAGTTTGATTATGGCGAACAGGCGCATAACATTTGATGAGCTGCAGAACTTGAAAACTGATCAACTTTTTCAAATGCTATTTTCAGAAATATTACCATTAAGGTCTTAGCTCGGCTGTATCAAAATTTCAGGCTTTTTTGTGGACCCCTTTAAGTCGAATTCACTTGCTAAAACAGTGACCGTAAAAAATACCAAGATAATGGCATGTAGTATAACAATCGATTCGTCGAGAATGAATACACTGTTACTTTCTGTTCATCTTTTAAACATTAATGACATGGGCAGGCGCACGTGATAATCGCTTTGTAGAGGCTCAGTAACTCACTCAATTATTGTACTTGGTTGAACAATAAAATAAACGTAAATTTGGAAAGAATTAAATGAATTTCCGTTGTTTATTAGTAATTTTAGCTAGAATTTCAATCCCTGAATTTAATATTTTTTCTACATCACAGCTAAAGCTCCTTCTTGGAATGTTGCGAAATTTTATTAGTTTAAAGAATATAACTGAAGATAAGAGAAGACATCCTCTAAGAACGTTTTTAAGAACTCCATCATCAAATTCCGTCATCTAGTGCCATCTCTGTTTTATATTATTCACCTTCAATTTCAAATTTTCAAATTCAATCTTAAAAATCAATTCGTTTCTGTAAAATTTATCTTGGAATTCATTCATGAAATCTTTACCTAGGCCCAAAATTTTGACTACTGGGACTTGAATAGTGGCTTTTATCATCATTACTTTTTACTAGCAGAGGACCCGGCGTTGAAGTTATTGCTTATATCTCTTGAACAGTGTAAAGATTCTAATGTTTAACTTCCATGACAAATAAATTATTATCCATATCAAATAATGACTACATATTTAAAAATAATAATTTATATGGACCTTTTGCCAAATATGTTGAAGTCATAGCGTTTCGTCAGCAGAATGGTTTCCGTTGAGAGCAGCGATGGAATGATTGCACAAAAACGCACTCTCCTGACGGGTTCGTTCATTCATGGAAAAAGTCGCAAGGAGATATCTCCGGTGAATAAGAAGGATGCTCCAAAACCTTCCAGTGCTTCTGCTTAAAACTCGTCTCACTCTTTCCGCCATATTATCGTATTAGGCCAGGATAGGTTAGGTTAGGTTGAGGATTCCCCCAAGGATAAGTTAGTTTGAAGAGTCAGCATATGGCATAGTACTCTAATACTATGGCATATGGTGATCTCGTGTGGTCGGAAGCAACTGGTGTTGAAGGAAGCATCAATAATACTCTGCATTGACAGTTTAACCTTGGGACTTAACATGGATGGCCCCATTCGTTGGAGGATCTCTTGAATTCCGGCTCGTATACCCTTCTGCATAATTGATCCGCCAAGACACAGCAAATCATCTCCTTCATTGTTATATCGTTCCAAATGGAGACCATCTACCGCGTAACTGTCTCACTTTTGCACCTGCGTGTATGGGTCAAACAATGTGGTACCCATCGAGAAGCAATTCTGTGCATATTTTATTTGGGTCTGCATATTTTAGCGGTTGATTTCATGCGAACGCTGAATGGTTGAAGCGCCAGAACAACGGGATAAAAAAGAGCGAACGTAAAAGCATCAATGAGAGAAACAGGAGCGTAATAAGAAAACGAGGCACAGGGTGATGGCGAAGAGTATATGCAGAAATCTTGCTAGATTTTTCGAGAGACTGCAGAAATCCGCTATACCTCGTCTAAGCGATTCTTATCTTCCCCCGCTCATTTGTGAACTGTCGACTCCCATCAAGGATTGCGTTAGGCGGAATCAAATATCCAAGTAAACTGTGCTTCCATTCTGCAAAGTAACGAGTCCCGGCAAAGCGAAAGAGAACCCCTTGTGACAATATTTCGAGGGTTGTGTACACAAGACAGTCTGCGAAATTATTCATGATTGATGTGAATTATAACCGGAACATTTCGTGGCCAAGTTAAAATTGCTCTTTGACGTTTTCTTTCTTTGAAGAAGGTGAATAGAATTGTTTATTTAGTATATCCATATTGCATTCTTAAAGGCGTATGGCCATGTGGTTTGAGAGCTTACATATATTTCTGTACAACATTCAGGTACAGGTAAAAACTCCTTACAACGAACTCGAAGGGACCAAGAATTCAGTTCGTAACAAAGAGAATTTGTAATAAGGAGGTTAAACAAAATTTGAAGAAAATACAATATTAACAACAAAGAAATTTATTAATTAAAAAAATCGTATTTTAAAATTTTCAAGCTCAGTTCGCTATACAGAGAGTGGCCAATAAAATTTTGAAACAAATTTTTTTATTTATTGCCGTTGAATGGAAAGAGGTAGAATGTTACAGTTATTCAATCTGGTATCCCTTGTTATAGTAGATTTGCCTACAGCGCTTTCGCCATGCCACCAAGGCCTTATCGATGAGTTCCTGACGTATGTTGCGCCACTGTTCCCGCAGCGCCTTTTTAAGCCCGACTAGAGTCTCTACGGTGCCACATCCTCTGCTTAAGGTAACCTCAGGCAAAGAAATCCATCGGGACCGCATCCGGGGACTGTGGCATCCACTTTTCCGGAGATGTGTATGAGAATTTCTGGCTATCCAGAAGCTATAGCATGTTGCGTGCCACATGGGAAGGTACTGAATCATGATGGAGGATCGCGCCACAGTTCGGGTATAATCGAGGGGCATCCTTGGTCATAAATGGTTTGATGAACTTCTGGAGGTAATTCTGGAGTCAAGATAAATATTGAGAGTTTATCTTGGCTCCGGGCTCGATGAACCGCAGTGTTGTCTTGCCCTTGTAGTAAATACCTCCCCATACCATAACGCCCTTTGAATGTGTCGCTTTCCTGACGGTGTTTCGGGGAACTGGCACACCTTTTGTAGCGTAGTACACTCGTCGTTGACCTTTGCAATCCGACAGATAGAACTAGGCCTCATCGTGGTTATAATATTTTTGTCATCTTTCAGCAAATAACGGTACAGAGGCCATGATCTTTGCCGCCGTTTTTTTATGTTGACCCGTGACACCCCAAGAACCTTTCTCTTTTTTCGTAGCTTCAGGTTGAATGTTTTCCGCAGATGGTACTGCACCGTTGATCTACGAACATGCAGCAATCGGGCCATGGTTTGCTGACTCGGAGGATTGTCTGATTTAGCCATTTTCTTGAGCCTTTTCAACTTGGATGCTGGAACCACTTGTGGACGTCCCAATTGTTTCTTCCGTTTTGTAGCTGTCAGGAGTTTGTTGGCCGGGATTTTTATTTCCGTTCTGATCCTTGAGATTGTGCTTGCACTTACAACACGGTTAGACTGCTAGAAACTTTTATAATTTGAGATGTGGACCATTTTCTGTAGTAAAAATCTGGTAATTTCTCCCTTTAATTGGAGGTCAATTCAGGGTCGCGGATGGTTGCATATGCTCACACTGAAACTGCATAATATGTGGAAAATCAAGGTTACATAATTTGCATGCTGCAGTGTTCTAGCCTCAAAGCAGGAGGCTCTATGAATTTTCAGATTTGTTTCAAAACATTATTGGCCAACCTCTGTATGAAGGTGTTATAAAATACGAAGTGAAACTAGAATTTTTTGTTATAAAGAGAATTTCGTTGTAAAGGGTATCATTTCACATTGAATCTATATATGGCCAACCAAACTTTAAAAACAATCGTTCTACAGAAAATTTCATTATAAAGAAATTCGTTATAAAGAAGTTTTTATCGGTATATCGAATAAGCCTCATGATATGAATTTAATTCTAAATGTTCTGGATGATTGAAAGTCAATAGGTCTTCGTGAAATAAAGTATGTGTCGTTAGTTCGTACCGTTCAAAGTATGCTCAGTGTCCTATTGTGCGAAAGCCTCGTATATTCATTCAACCGTTTTTGGATATTAGTATTTCAGGGTGTGTAATTGTATTAGCTTATTTACTCTGATTAAGTTTATTTTACAGCCCAACTGCTCGGAAAAGTCAGATGTTGCGACGACGCTGGGCGGTCGATTTGTCTTTTGTTAGCAACGGAAAAGTAAAGTCACTTCAGCTGGAAAGAAAGAAGACGTGATTAATTTATGTGTATTTATTTAAGTGCTATTCTTTGAACTTCTCAAATCAGACTCTCTTTATGGTGGGTATAAATTGTTCTCCGAAAATAAATAAACTGTCTCATTTCCAATGCGGCTTCCAAAATAAATATGTGTAGATATAAAATGATACCTTTCTTCAGTGAACCATTTTTCTGCTTTTGGTAGAATTCAAAATCAGTGAAGTCATTGAAATGTATATTATTTTAAGTCACCCTGATTTTCTGTAACAAATTTTTTGATGAACCCATATTTTAGTATGCCAAATACCCTATAGTCTTAAAGCAAAATACATAAAAAATGATAAAAATAAGTTTGCATTTTAATGAATCTAGACACAAAATACCTTGCGTGAATAGGCGAATGTTTTAAGAGTATTTATAGGTAAGTCCCACGGAAGGAGATATAAGATTATATAACTCTTCATGCAATAGCTTACTTTCTTTGGAGTTACAAATTACAAATTATTATTAAATTTATACACCTTCAAAAAGTTAAGTATTTTTAGTTTTTTTTTCAATGTATAGAAGTCGCTCCAAAATGAATGCCTCCTATTTACGTTTAAAGCTCATGTTGACAGTATAATAGCAGAGGTTGAACCTTCCCGCTAATCTTATGTTAAAATTTGTTGCCAGCGAAAGATAGCAGTGGAGGTGCAGTCTGAAAAAATTGCGTTGGACTTGTAAGTGCATATGAACCAAATGTTTGTAATTGAATTCCTTCTTACGAAAAACTTTGATTCACTAACGTTACTGAACTCTACATGTGTGGTTATTAGTATGTTGAGGCGATGGATGACGATGGTTGGCGTTTCAGCGGTGACGACAACATCTATGACCTCACCGTTTTGTAACTGAGAATTTGCTTTATTAAACTTTGCCCTTTGTGTCTGTTGCAATTTTAGCTTTTGCAATGTTTGTTGTAGTCATGCAAATAATAAAATTTTGTAAACATTCCAAGAAGGAGCTTTTGCTGTGACGCGATGGTAATTTTAAATTAAAGAATTTAAAGTTTAGCTAAAGTTCCTAATAAACAACGGAAATTCAGTTAAATCCTTACAAATTTACGTCTGTTTTATTGCTCAACGTTCACGTTAAGATACAAAGCAATTCCTATATACCAAACTCCTAGCTTTGTGGCAACCATTGCATGTCTCGTACAACTGTACTGATGCAGTACAATTATTAGTGTAATATCTGTAATTGATAATCATGTCTCAACAAAGCGTTCTTAACGTGCTAGTGCCGACGTCAATAATGCATAAAAGATAAATAGGTTTGGTTTGGTTTGTTTGGTATTAACGTCCTTTTCAACTGCTATGGTCATTTCAGGACGGCGTTATAGGGGCCGCAAATTTTGCCTCGCAAGGTTTCTTTAACGTGCAGCCGGCAAACGACTACACGGGACCAACGGCTTTACTTCCCTTCCGAAGGAAGTGCGTGATCTCAGGATTTCCCCCTGAAAAATCCTCGTCGTCCTCGGCCGGAATCGAACCCGCGTACTCGGGCATCAGAGGCGATCACGCAAACCGCTGAGCCACCGAGGCCGATAAAAGATAAATAGAAAGCAACTAGAATTTTTCCACTCGTCGCATGACGGGTGACAACCGTATAGGTTGAAGGGTAAAGAAATGAAAGTGGAGCATCAATAATGGTGTTCAAAATTTATATTCTGCATTAATATAGGCTACAGTTCAATGTCAGGTGGGCTGACCAGGTTGGCTGAGGTTTCTAACAAATTTGAATTGCAGTGAAGCACACCGTTGGGAATTTTCTTTCATTGAGTGACTCTTTCTCGCCCATTTTCTAAAAATCTTTCAAGGGGAAGGGTGTGATTAAAAATTGTTTTTAGAATTATGTGGTGTTGCTCTTTAGGGTGGCAATTGGAAAATTTTCTCTATCTTTAATAGTTTTCGAGTTAGCAAATGGATGACCTTAAATTTGGGGGTCAGAGTCAAATTTGAGTGCGGCAATGAATTCCCCACCCCCTTATTACCTATAAACCACACTCATCAGATCTCGCTTACCTGGCAGCTTTGAGATATCTGCCATGTTACCAGATTTTTTGGACACCCTGTATATTAGTATATATTATACAGAGTGTAAATGGACGACGTTTCACAAATTTAAGGATATGTAGAGGATGATGTGGTGAACATTTTTTATTAATAAACCCATAGTCCCAAACGAAAAGCGACGGAGCCACAGCATGTTTGATGCTCTGTTTTGCGTCAAGCTGTGGAATGGCTGTCTGAATTACTGTGTTGTCACTGCATTGGAATTTCGAGCGTGAAACCTAACGCGAGAACGTATTTCCAATGGAACTGTCCAGCGATCGTTGTATGATTGTTCAGGTGCAGCACTTTTCCTGAAAGGTAGGGTAAAGGCGGGTAAGTTTGCCAGTCATGTAAATTGGCCGCATTACGTTTTTTTTTTTAATTTTAATTTTTAAAGCTTTCGAAAAAGCAATAAAGGAAAAGGAACAATAAATTACAATAAACAACAATTTACAAATGTTGAATACCAATTTTTTTACGTAATGCGGCCAATTTACATGACTGGCAAACTTACCCGCCTTTACCCTACTTTTCAGCAAAAGTGCTGCACCTGACCAATCATACAAAGGTCGCTGGACGGTTCCACTGGAAATACGTTCGCGCGTTAGGTTTCACGCTCGAAATTCCAATGCAGTGACAACACAGTAATTCAGACCGCCATTCCACGGCTTGACGCAAAACAGAGCATCAAACATGCTGTGGCTCCGTCGCTTTTCGTTTGGGACTATGGGTTTATTAATAAAAAATGTTCACCACATCATCCTCTACATATCCTTAAATTTGTGAAACGTTGTCCTTTTACGCCCTGTATATCTCGTCAAGTGATGGCGCTGCTGTTATCAAATTAGGATTCAATGATATCGATAAAAATGATCGAAATAACAGTGTCAATGAATTACATTTTCACAAATGAATCCGGAACTCGTTGCGAATATAACAAGTTACTTTTGAGAATCATTCTAATAATATTCATATAGTAAATTATGATTTTTTTACAAAATAAATATCTGAAGAGAAAGGCTTTATTTTTTATGGTGGATTGAAGCGACACGGTGAAATGGCAAAACTAACCCGTGTGCATTTCGATTTTATTTCATTCTTAGCGGAACCGAGTTATAGTAGAGTAACTTTATAGATTGCTAATATATTAATTTTTTTCATTTTTTTTCATTGTATTTATGTCCCGTTTAGTGCCGTCATGGGCAAAATGGCGCTTAAAATTAATCATTATGGTCCTTCAAGCCGGATAGATAGGCCATGTTACCCATTAGATAGGATTATAACTTTTACTTACTCTTCGATGTTGTAGCCTAATCTGAAGTCAACATTAAAAAAAAAATCGAAAAAAAAATTGACTACAAAACGACCGACTTCTCGAATAATAGTAACGATGGATTTAATTAGCATCGTTATGGTAATGCAGTATCTCATTTGGTTTTTAATAACTTTTGAACTTAATTACAATCACGTATAGTTTTCAGCATATTAAAAAAGGTTTTATCCAGGCATTAATCAAAATTTTATTCGGCTAGGTCAGATTAGTTTGAATTGGAGAATTTTGATGTTTATTTATTTCTCCCCAACGTAAAAAATACTGTAAAGAGATTGTTTTATGATGATACTTTTTTAGTCACTAAGAAGTTTTGTCATGTGACTTCCTGTTTTGAAATTACTTTTAGCTTCTTCAGTTAATTTGTATCACTCTCCATCTGCCTTCTGAGGATATGTGTAGACCACACGAAAAGGATAAAGGAACACTGTGTAGCTGTGTATATTCTTGGGCAGTTAATTTTTGATATCTGGCATTACAGTGAAATTTCTTCATGACACTTCGGACACTTTTCAAAATTAAGTGAGAAATGTTTTGATGGATGCAGATATCATTCTTCTAAATGAACTTGTGCCTATTTTTGTACTGGTGTGTATGAATTTTGAGATGTTCCAACAAATGAGACATTGATTTTGAATTTTATACCCATCATGGATGAAATGTTAAGCTAAAGTTTATTGTTTTGTTAAAATTAAAGAAATCTTGTATTGGATAGGTTAGTTACATCGTCAAGAGGGAGGGGGTGGGAGTTTTTATCTCAATTTTTATTTTATAATTTTATATTTTGTTGTTAATATTGTTGGGGTTTTTGTTTTTTTTATCAAATTTTATGAATAAATTTGAATTGGAGAATTTTGATGAAATAGGTTAGATTAGGTTTAATTAGGTTAGGTTTGATTGTAACATGCTCTAAACGATACATGATTATGTTATTACGTTCAAAAGTTATTAAAAAGACACCCTGTATATTTCATTTCATCAGCGGTTTTTTTTCATCAGCGGTTTTATTCATAAAAATTTTGTATTTTTTTTTCCGTTTATTTGCAGAACTTGTAATTTTAATTTACTGTCATAAAACTGGCAAACATATTTTGAGACTTAAATGTTGTGAAATAATTAAATAAAATTAAATTAATTAACTATTTATAAAAACTGAAATGACTGTATACAAATTTATTATTCTTACACAAACTTTCCGATTCCAAAAAATGTATAATTTCACTCGAATAGTCTTCATGAACTTTCGTATTCAGCTATTCGTTTAACAGATGCCTCACATCAATTATCAGAGAAAGTTTGTAAAAAGAAACTTTGAAACGTGTATATCCATCATCCATTCATTTTATCATCATTACATTGTATTCCCAATTTGTTGATGAGGTAATTAAACTTGACGGCAGAATTCGATTTAAATGTTAACAGAGCTTTGTATCAACAGCTTAATCCCATGACATCCTCGTGCGTTGAGTCCCCATTAATTCGCACTAATCACCGAAGTTGAAGCAAGTGACAAATACTTTGATGACAGAAGATGAAACTACTTTGATTCTCTGTAACTTGCACTAAATGACCCTATTCATTATTTTGCTGCAGAATCTGTAGATATAAGTCTGGTTTTTGTGTAAATTTATTTGGAGCTTTAACAGGAAGCTACTTATAAGAAAGCATGCGTGGTCTTTAAGTTTACGATTGAAATGTGATGAACCTTCATGATACACTTTGTATATAAAATCTTGAAAACTTCCCAAGAAGGATCATTAGCTGCGACAAAGCGATCGTCACGTGCGCGTGTTCATGTAAACAATGCTTAAAAGATAAATAGAAAGTAACAGTGTATTCATTCTTGACGAATCGGTTGGTATTCATTCATTCTTGGTGTTCTTTACGGTCACTGTTTTAACAAGTGAATTCGATTTGAAGGGGTCCACGAAAAAACTTGAAAAGTTGATACAGCCAAGCTAAGACCTTGATGGCGAACGCACAACACAAAGCTTTTTTTGTATCCACCTCGATCCCCAGACCTCACTGTTTGTGACTTTTTCTTGTGGGGATAGGTAAAAGACCGCGTGTTTTCCCCCCCCTTTCCGGCAAATCTAGAGAAGCTAAAAACTCGAATACAGCCGCCATTCGTGAAGTGATTCCAGATGTGCTTCAACGGGTATGGCAGGATTTTTATTATCAGCTAGATGGTACCATGTAGCAGGAGGAGGCATCGAACACTTATAAAACAAAACTTAAGATTATTATAAACATTTTAATATGTCGCCCATCTCCGTATCTTCATTTTTTTTAAAATATAGATTTTTGAAAGGTGATGAAACTTTCTGTTACACCCTGTATTTTAAAATTCTGAGATTATTTTCATTACGAAAGCAAACTTCAGGTTATGGCAAGATTTATTTATGAATCTGTGATATTTCTTTTCTTTTGTGTGTAACACATTGACTAATCCCAAAAATATGAATGTAGTCGAACCCCGCTCTAGAGAATCCTGCTTATAACGAACCCCCGTATATAACGAACGAAGTTTTTGGTCTCGTCCAATTTTATATAAATGTAGGGCTATTTTATACAGTTATAGCGAACCACCAAACATGTAAAAATCGGAAATGACCTTCCTTACAGGAGAAGTTCTATTCATTGATCTAGCCTAACTCTCTGCCGTCTGGGTTGATGAAAATTCATTGTGCAAAATGTATCCGTATGGCGAGCTGTTAATGCATAAACTGCACATTATTTAAAAAAAATAGAATGGATGTAGCCAAGCCGACATCTGCTGGCAGTACAATTTATTCAAGTCTACCGTTGGTACCATGCGGAAATTTATGACAAAAATTTGGATGGGAGAAAAATCTTAGAAAAGCCAACGATAAAGATGTCGAAGAAGAATTACTGAAATTTGTAGTGTCAGGACAAAGGCTTCAGCCAAATACTGATGAATTTTATGATCGATTTGGAGTGAATGATTTTATGTTCTCAAATGTTTAGTCACTTTTAGTCTATTTATGCATAAAATAAACATTTATTATTATAAATATATATTTTAGAGAGAGATATACAAGGTGATTATAATTAAAGTCCCTTTGTAAAAATGCTATAAAAAAACATGAGTCCGAATGACTTCAAATTTGGACTGAGCATTCTTGAAGAAGGGGCATTTGATATGGGATAAGAAAAAAATAGTTCCAAAATTTATCACTAGATGGCGCTGTAAGCGGCATATTATGTACTGTATAATAAAAAAAAATCATGTTTAACTTGTTTTAGTGTCAATTGCATTCCTTGACCAACTTTAATGTAAAAACATCATGCCATAAACAACTCATGCCAAAGCCGTCGTATTTCAATTCAAAATGTCACTTCTAGCTGAATCCGCTTCCGTTATGCCGCTTACAGCGCCATCTAGTGATAAATTTTGGAACTATTTTTTTCTTATCCCATATCAAATGCCCCTTCTTCAAGAATGCTCAGTCCAAATTTGAAGTCATTCGGACTCATGGTTGTTTTTTTATAGCATTTTTACAAAGGGACTTTAATTATAATCACCTTGTATATTTCAGAAACCATGACGGATCGGATAGAGCAAACAAAAACTTCGGTCCCTTGAAGTTCGTTATAGCGGGGTTCGACTGTAGTAGGAAAACGTAGGTACCTTAAGATATACTGTACAGTGTTGTAAGTGGTAACATTACATGGGATTGCTTTTATTTTAATAACATAAATAATACACACTACGTTCACAATTCCAAATGAAGTTAATGCACTCCTTCGATCTGTGTTCCTTGGTTCTCAATGCATGTTCGAAGTCTTTCATATAGGCCATAGCTCGTTCACACATTTCCGTAGATATAAAGCGGACAATCATATGTACTACCATATGAGTGGTAACATGTTTTTGGACAACCCTGTATAATGAAAGGACATCTTAAGCTACGGTTCGTGTCGTGATAACAACAGAATGATCGACCGGGATAATTTCCGTGACTTCGATCAAGAAATGATTATTGATGCTCAAAAGGATTAATTTCTTAAATATGTATGCTTCAACGATATTCATTATAGCACTTTCTAGAACAAAGATTTTAAAGTGGAGGTCCTGAAATAGCTGCAGAGGGCTGCGAGAGATTTTTACGCAAAAAATATAATAAACATGGTATTTTGAATTTTTCAATGGGTTAAGATCGTCACGACCTTTTCAAAAACTTGTTCAAAAAGTTTAAGAGGTACTGGTCTAGAATGTATAAGGAACGGTGCGAATTAGAAAAATACCTATTACATGGTAGAAAAAAAAGATTGGTTGATGACAGGGCTGCAGAAGGCTTCCAGAATCTTAATGGCTAACCGAAGGGCCATAGTGAAGCAACTTTTTATAAGGGTGCAACAGGTGTTACACAGAATGATTCGTCAATAACAAAGAAATTGACTTAAACGTCAAGTAACTAGAACCGTGGAGATAAATACAGCAAATAAACCTTCCTACTATCAGCTGAGCGCACAAACTTCAGCAAGAAGGTGAAAAAGAAGTGATCCAACTAATTTGAATGAGATAAGTACGAGGTGCTCTCCGATAATTTGAATATTCCACCCAAACCAAAAACAATACGAGGTTTTGCCACTATATCTCTCTTGGTGCACCTTTCAGTTGCTGCTCTGCCAAGTTTTGTAATCGTAGACGCATTTCTTTTTGAGTTATTACTGTAAGCGATGCAACGTGTTCTTGTACTTCTGCGAATTTCCAAATTATTCGACCTGTTCAGACTGTCAAAGGAAGTTTTACTGCAAGGTTTTGAAGAGGTTGAGGGAAAATTGCGAGCAAATGGCCCGAGTTATGGAAGAACAAAGACTGGTTGCTCCACCATGATAACGCACCCCCACGCACCTCGCTCATTGTAAAGGAATTCCCGGCAAAAATTACATGGCAGCGATCCCCCGCCTTCCCTATCCTCTTGACCTAGCTTTCTGCGACTTCGACCTCTTTCCTAAATAAATGAAAGAGTAACGTTTTGACTCCATTGAAGATATCCAAGTAATATCGCAGCTGGTCTTGAACACCTTACAAGCCTTCGGACTTTCAGGAGTGCTTCCAAATAAGGAAAATCGCTGGGATTGTACATAAGTGCCGGAGGTGACTACTTTGAAAGTGAAGTGGAAATTATGGTATAAAATACGTTTTCAGCTTTTCACTAGAAAATTCTCGGAAATATTTGGTAGCACTTCACAAGATATTGTGCTCCAGTCCTATTTTAAAGGTTTATCAAGAATGGTGCAGCAAACAGCAAACTCAGCGGCTGTCCTGTGAACAGAAATCATGTTTCGATGAAAGATGTCGGAGGAGAAATGGCTAAGATTGAGAAACAAACAGAGGTCCACAATTACCCGAATCACGGTAAACTTTAATGTTAACATGAAGAAACAAATATAGGAATGCACTTGTCGCGGATGATTATAATAACATACGAGCCGTTATTATCGCAGACGAACAAGAAAACTTGTATTCTGAGGGATAGAAAAAGGTCGATTGAAAAAAGTGTTATAGTGTGGGGAATTATATTTTTGCCACACGGCGATCATTTGATACCCACATGCGTGAATGCCATAACATACAGAAGCAACATCGCTAATCAAACAGATCTATTCATGGTCAAACATATATCCTGGGCTGATGGTTACTTCCAGATAATGCTCCGGCATGCAGAGCGAGTTTTCTTGCCTGTATTGCTCCGCGCAATCCTCGGATTTGAATCCATCCTGTAGGAAATGCGTGACAAACCTATATCTACATAGTTCTCCTTACCTCCTCAATGTTATCAGGACCTTGTTGGAGAAAAATTCAGGTCGGTTTGAAGGCTAAAGGTGGCACCTCAGGCTTCTAGCTACGATAAATAATAATGTGTCCACGCTGTGTATGTTTGACTTTTATTGTGCTGGTAGATTACATGGGAAAGTTCTTGACCTACACCCAGAAAATTATTCTATTGTAGCTGCTGCTCTCAATGCCGAGTTTTATACGAATTTTTAAATGATGCATAAAAATAGAATCGTTTGATTTATGGTCAATTTCCTTCGTTAAGCTGCGATGAATTGTAATGTCTAACCGAATGGATTGAATGTCATTGATGTTTTTAAATTCCTCTTTTCGATGAGTTATTGTGCACGAAACGTGTTGAATCATCCAAGTAATTTTAATCACGCATGATTTAATAATATCATCGGTTCCTGCGTGAAGATAACATCGCTCTTCCTGCGTCGCAGCTCATTCGACAATCGATCAATAGAAAGAAAGGCAAGATGAAAAGATCAAACAAAAAAATATTAAAAATTTTAAAAATTGAAATCTGATAATCTAATTTTATGAAGAGGTGTCATAATATTTTTATCATAATACAAAATAATTCATTTTAAATAACATAATTTGTTTATAAATTTAATGTTAAATGCATCATAAATGCCACCTGTTAAATTCGAAACAAAATTTCAGAAATTTACTTATGATTAGACCTAGTATGCATTGATCGTGTATCTCCGAAACTGATGCACTAAATTGAACCGATAAAGGAGTTATATAGTCCCGGTAAGCCATCCAATAGCTGCTACAGAAGCCGAGATAAGGTGCGAAAAGAAAGTATAGACACACTTCCCAAAATGCTGGTTTATTTAAATAGCACAGTTTAAACAAATGCCGGGGGTAATGCTATCACAGGCCTGTGGGATGCTTTGCTGAAAGTCACGTTTGCTTTGGATTTTCACAGCATACACAAGTTGTTTCAAGTGGGCCACAGGTACAAATCTAACGGTGTGAGGTCTCGGGAATGTGGTGGCCACACCATAGGACTTCCGACGGTCAATCCAATGACCGGTAATTGCCGGTCCAGCCATTGACGCATATTAAGTCCGTCGTGTGGTGGTGCACTATACTGCTGGAAAAAACTTGGGAAACTGCAGTGTTCTGTAGCATCAGTCAACAGTGACGTGAACACAGTGTTCTGTAGCATTCGCAGGTACTCATCAGCATTTAAAATACCGTCTATGAAAATGATCCAATGAAACGGGTGCCCCATATCCCACACAACACCATAACTTTGCTATCACCAAAGACTTTGGACGGATATGTGATAGCAAAGTTAGGTTAGGTTAGGTTAGGTTAGATTAGATTAAATTACGAGCTCAATAATGACCACCAGGATGGATAACAAAGTTTTACCTGTCGATGAGAACTTGGTATTATCAACCCAACATTGGAGAGACAAGCTGAATGAGCTTAAAGAACTCGCGATAGATTATCCTGGAATTAAACGCAACCAAAAGGTAGACCATAGAGAATTGATTATTAACGGCCGTATTCACCACCTAGGATTAAAGTGCGAGTTGGGCAACCTAGAGTTAAACCTTAGCACGTGACTTTCGTTATCCAATAGAGAAACGTTAAAATGCCATCTCTCGCTTTAACTCTAACCTTAACTCTAACTATCAGATTAACCCGAGGTGGTGAATACGGCCGTAAGAGATTTGATGAGTTTCAAGAATCAACTCAGAATTCGATGAAGCCAGGCATGGAACTTAAAGATCGTGACGCCATCTGTTTAGAAGAATTAGCTAAATATCTGAATATGGAGAATTCACAACTGTTCACAACTGAATATGGAGAATTCACAATGATCTTATGGATAAGATTAACTTGATTTATGATGAGTGGCAGAATCTGAAAAATATACATTTTTCACCATGTAACAATGATAAGAACCAAAATCAGGATATTATGACATCAGCAATTATTAAAGGTGTGATGGATTCGACACAAGAAACATTAACTCAATTGATTAAAATCTTGACAGATAAGGTAACAACTTTAATAACAGCAGCGGAATCGACGTTAACAAAATTATTGACGTTTATTGAAAAAACGTCTCCACAGGAGCAGTTGACAAATTCTCAACATTTATTAATCGAGGCAGGACTAAAATTAATGGTATTGAGACCACGCCTTTGTTGCAAGGTGAGGGTGGGTCCAATAAAATAAGCACCCAACCCCAAACTTTAGAGGTGGCTGGATCGGATGATGTAGACTCTTTTCTTTTGTTTGACCAGGAAATATCTATAAACAAAGATACGTCACCCATGAATTTAAAAAGTTTACACTAAAGTTGAGAAGCAAATGTATGTTTTAAATTTAGTTATCAGTCATATACCTCAACTGTATCCTGTATTAATATTAATACGTCACCCACGTTGACTGGCCCGGATCAAGATAAATAGTTGGATAGCAATGGTCAAGTGACCAATCATGTACAGAATATTGTGACATCAGAAAGACATATAATAAACTAGTTGTTACCCGCGGCTTCGCCCGCCCGCGCCATCTGTTGAGGGGAATTACAAAGCAAAAGCAGATAATTTTAAATGAAAACCCCAGAAAGTGGGGAAGGGGGGGGGGTCGTTGGGGGCTGATTTTTGGCGATAGAGCAGGTCCTTTATTGATAAGCCTGCCCTGAAAATTTCAAGTCGCTAGCTCAAACCCTCTAGGAGGAGATAGAATTACAGATAAACAAATAAATACACGCAAGAGTTTTAGTATATAGAAGTGGTACATATAATCAACCTGAGGTAAACAGAATCAGTAACAATATTAATTGATACCTACCTATAAGGAGAATCACCAATACGGGACTATGCATTGGTAATTTGGAGCCAACCTTAATGCCTTTTGAGCTTGCTAATAAATTAGTAGCTGAACATATAAGGGTATTGGAGTGTGGTAAATGGAAAACCAAAAGTGGCGACTTGTCTCATTACTTTTTTTTTACGGATTAGTGAAAATGATAGCAAGCCAAAATGGCAGGAGATTGCATGGCCAAGAGGCCTTACAGGAGAATACTTGTCTCATTACAGTATTTTGGTGAAGAATACTTATCGTGATCCTGCTTATGCGAGGCTCTCCTCGTCAACAACTAGTTTTGACATCAGGAGAACACGTAACAGTGAAACCATTTCGATTGAACATGCTAATGTGAGATCAATTGTTAACAAGGTAAATGATATTGAAGTATGGTTAGGATCAACTGAAGTACATGTTTGTGCACTCGTGGAAACATTGCTCACAGAAGATTGTAGTTCATTTAATATATGTCCAAATAATTATATGTTTTATAGAACTGATTGACCAACTAGAGGAGGGGGAGTTGCTCTTCTGATTAGTAATAATATCGAGGCAAATCACTAGCTGGGTTGGATTATATTTTGGTTGAATGTAGCTTAAAGTCAACTAAATTTAGAATATTAGGTTTATTAGAAATTTTGGCGTCGACTACTAAGGTCATTTTGCGCCTTTTACACAAGTTTTATCTGTACATAGCCCGGGACAAACACAAACCTCCATGCTCACGGCGGGATTCGAACCCACGACCAGGCGGACTCGAGAACTAAAAAGCCTACGCCCTAGCCCTCTCGGCCACCTGGCCGACAAATTTTGAATATTAACTTTATATCGACCCAATTATACTGATGTCCAGGAATTAGTGAATTTAATATATCAGATGGACTTTAATATTAATCACCTAAGCTTAATTCTGGGTGATTTTAATATTGATTTTGCACGTACTTCCATTGCAAGACAAGCATTACATAACATAGCTGAGCTCTTTCAGTTATTACCAGCAATTGACGTCCCGACGCGGGTTACTCCCAAAACTAAATCGACAATTGAGCAAATATTTTATCCACGATATTGGAGAATTAGATCCATTGATATGGGTACATTACCAAAATGCAACCATCGTAGTATTAATATTAAATTTAACATTAGAAATATCAGTTTCCCCAAACAAAAAGAGCGGCCTTTTATATACAATTATTGTTGTGTTAAGGAAGTGAATTGGACTGAATATAAATCTCTTATTGCCAATTATGACTAGTCGTTATAAATACTGTAAATACACAGAATACTGAATTAATTTGGCAGATATTATACCAATCGAAGCTTGCATATAGAAAAAATATTGTAGCAACAGCATATCTTAACACTGTTTTTGACCAGGTTTACCCGTTTTTGTTCACCGTCTTCCTTCCAGGGAATGGATATTTTCTACACGATAATGCTCCATCCGTAAGTTTCGATTATTGTTCGAATTATTCAATAAGCATGACAACGAGTTCGGTCTTTGCAATCTTCAAGACCGATTCTGTTGAAGCATTCCCTTCTTTCGAGATATGCGCTTGAAATCACCAACTTACCAATCTCTCGGAGTTGTGCGAACACTTTGATAATAGCCCATGCCTCTTTCGCCGGCCAGGTGGCCGAGAGGCCTAGGGCGTAGGCTTTATGGTTCTCGAGTCCGCCTGGTCGTGGGTTCGAATCCCGCCGTGGGCATGGGATGTTTGTGTTTATCCCCGGGCTGCGTACAGATATAATTTGTGTAAAAGGTGCAAAATGACCTTAGTAGTCGACGCCGAAATTTCTAATAAACCAACCAACCAAACCGACCATGCCTCTTTCAGCACGACAATGCTCCCTGTCATACAGCAGACATAATCAATATCTTGTTTGAGGAAATGGCTGCGGGGAAACTTGACTGGTCAGCCCAAAATTCAGACCTCAACTCTTTTGGACACCTTTGGGACGAATTGGAGTGCCGGTTAATAGCCAGCCAGAGAACACCACTGAGCTGTTTGCCAATTTGAAGAAAGAATGGGGTTGCGATTCCCGCCGATACCTATCGTAAATTGGTGGAAAGTCTTCCTCGAAGGGTTGCGGATGTCATTGCAGCGAAAGACGGCCCTATACGATACGATATTGACGTGGTGCAGGATCCGGTTTAACTCAATGGTATGGGGCGTCCGGCGACCACCAGATAGTGACCATTAAGCCTAATACTTATTCTGAAACTTTCTGATGGTATCTCTTTTGTGATTTTGAAGCGTTGTGTAAAAGTTATGCAAAAGATTTAAAAAATATTTTTTGTAATGTAGCCTACAGGTTGAGTACAACACTTTTTAACGATAAAATGCATCATCATAGATACAATCATATGAAACAGCTGTATTTGAGGGGTGAATTTCAACTTTAAAGTTTTATAATTGTTTTAAACTAATTAAAAGAAAAACTCATAAATAATATTTCTGCAAGAGAATCCTGAATGATCCGCTTGTATTTATAATTCAACAATATATCCACAAGTCTGAAGGGAAGAAAAAAAATTCAACACGGCAAAAACCGAGTTCATTGGGTAAGTATATGCTCTTGATCGTGCCGAGATGCCGTCTTATAGAATCGGCTATAAAGCGTTGTCTACGTTTACAGAACACCTTTCGGGTCATATGTGATTCGTGACACGTTCAGGTGGCAACAGTTAAACGTTGCTCGGAAGGCGATGCTCACCGTTGACGGAATATCGCCGATGTTCTTTGTTCTTGGGTTTTCTTTTCCTTTTTTGTTCGGTAGTCTTCGTCTCTGTTACAACCTCATTTCCAGCAGTTATTGACAGTAAACGAACTAAATTCCCCGCGGTGTATCTGCTCGGCAATTGGCAGTAAAGATAGGATCGATAATGTCCGTTTTTTTGCTTGAGTTACTTTTTTTCCCTCTCCCCCCTGCTTCCTTAATGTGTTTGCTTCGTTATTTCCCAAGGTGATTTTGCCCCCGCCTTTTATTTCTCCAATAAACCGTCTTCATTTTATTCTCGATATCGTAGTAATCCTCTAGCCCTCTTTTTCTCGCTCGGAAGTCGTTGGGAAAAAAAAATTACAAAAAAGCAAAATGAAGAAAATTTCGGTAAAGGTTATTTCATCAACTTGATCTTGCACCGCTTTTTTGACTGGATTCTTATACACTTGGATGCCCGAAAATTGAAATCATAGAATAGGGCAATAACTAATAATCAGAGAATTAAAAACACAGGAAAGGATTCAATATTTCCTCATATTTTAGGAATCATAAGAGTTCTCCTCAGAATCACTTTTCACGCTTTAAGTGTTCATTTATCGAGATTTTATTTTTAGATCAAATCGAAAATTCATCAAAAAGCTTTTGCTTCTCCAGAGCAATTGGTGAAGGTCATGCCTCTCTTTCATTAGCGACCTTATAGGCAGATAGCACAGGATTCTAACGCATAAATTCCAGAACTTTTGTGCTAATATATTAAATTTAATACAAATCCATCTGTAAAACGGTCGTACAGTACTTCCAAAACAGAAATCGTTAGGCTAATTTATAAATGTAATCAACTTTCATTAATTTAATTGTTGGTTAATTAAAATTATCTTAATGTTAAAAATATCTGACATTTAAATTGTTGCCTGCACTTGAGTTTTCGAGGCTGCACAGAAGAATTCGAGGCTGATATTTTGTGTAATAAAGTATATCAATTGAAAATTTTAGTTTTAATCTGATAAATTTTAAGACCTTGGAAAAGTAAAAATTTTCTTTAAGCAATCTTCTCGCTCTGAGAAAACACCTGGATGATGAAGTCCTTAGTGGCACAAGAACTTGCGAACTAACCACTTTCGATCTAGTCTCAGAATGATCATCAATTCGCAAATTTTTATTGCACTCCCAGCCACTCGGTCAGAGATCAAAATGGCTTATTATTTTGCATTTAATACTTCTACTTGTGGGTTCTGGACTTTATTTATTTTTCTTCTTCTGTCAGGAATCCATCTCCAAAATTTCCCTGTCGTTTGCAACCAACCTGTATATCTACCAGATAACGTTCACGTTTACAAAAATTTACACAATCTACATCAACGCCTTTCATTAAAGTTATTCTACCATCCGGTTTGCACAGTGCTGCAGTGTCCTTTATGTTATGTTTGAGCTAAGAAGCATCAAATAAAGGGAATTAGTCGTTCGTATCCAACGAGAAAGTGTTAGCATATTTACCAACAAAACGGATTAGCTAAGTAGACAAAGACCCTTAAATACATATTATAAACTTTCTTGTATTATAAGAATACAGGATGTACACAAAGAATATCGCAGCTTAAACAACTGTCTACTTCTCGTAGCGATGGGATGTGAAGATAAATGTTGCATTGTATGAAAGAAGAACTGAGAGAGATTTTAACGCTGTCTGCCGAACTTATTGTTCCCAACGGTGGATCGGCCGCGGAGATTCGCTGGACTGACTTCTCCTGTAGTGGCCGGCATACTCTCTTAACCTTACCCTATGGGATTTCGGGTTTGTTAAAGACGATGTTTACGTGCCATCATTACCGGCGAATAAGCTTGAATTGTGACATAGAATTGTTGTAGTCATCCAGTCAGTCAATCATTGGATTTCTCCCACACGATTTTGGGAGGAATTGAACTACCGAATTGATACATACCGCGTCACTATGGATTGAAGCTAAGGATTTATAGTGTTAGTATAAGTTGCATGAACTTAAACAGTTCTTCTGAGCAACGAGAAATACATAAATTGCTTAATCTATACCGTATATAAAGGAGACGGACTTTTAACAACATTATACTCTGTCCAAAGAAAGCTTGACTGGGCGTGTCCAGTTGAATTACTGATTTCAATTGTTACATTGTTGCGAAGTAAAATTAACAATGTCTAACAATTGAAATTGGAAATTTAATTGGACACACCTTCAGGCTGAAGATCCTGCGCTGAATGGATCTAAATGGCTGAATGAAAAAAAGAAAGAAAGAAAGAATTGGACACACCCAGTCAAAATTTCGTTGGACAGGATATAAAATTTTAATCAAGTACGGACCATAGTTTCGGTTATGTCATCATAAACACTGCGTTGAGAAATCGTGAGAAATATGGACTAATCTACTTAGCTAGTTACATGTCCACATTTCTCACGGGTAAATGAGAAAGATAAAAAAGCCAGTCGAAGATAAGTTCCATAATACCGTAGATTAACGGAGTAATGCCAAATAAAATTAAGTAAAATAATAATTTTATTGACAGCAACGAGGCAACACCTCAGATGATCATCTAAAATAACACAGAAGCTTCTGCCCGGAAAATATACGTACTTAATATGCACTGATATAAATTAAACGCCAATCGAAATATTAAATTTCTTGACCCTAATATTCCGAGTATCACCAATGTGATCCAGTGCATAAAGCTTGTACATAAAGCTCACAACCGGCAATATTGCCCACGAGAGATATGTGCATAAAACCGCCACTTCAGGTTAATTTTCAAGGGAGCATTGAGTTATCAACTCAAATCTCATGAACTTAAAAGTTAAATCCTTATCATTAAGCAGCATTTCACCTTCAGTAGATACCAGACACTGATAATTAACAAAACTGTAAATAAAAAAGAAACTAAATAGGGGAAAGTACAAGCCCAGAAAACGCAAACTCAGAAAATATAGATCCCCTTTCGCAGGCAACCATTGAGTCAAACTCTTCAGGAAACAGCCTTAACATTTAAACGTCCAACAACAGCAAAACCTTCAGAAATAGACTAGGCCATGAAATATATTCCACTAACGGGATTTTCAAACTTCAGTGTAAATCGTACGATACGTTTACGCCAGAAAACCTGCCCGACAGTTCAAGACTCAATTTAAGGCAATCTGAGAACTATTAAATTCAGCGAAGGAAAATTTTTGCTGGCCGCTTGATAGAACTCACATAGAGTATAATGATTGTGATAACCTAATCTAAATATACATTTTCATGGAGAGTTCGAAATCTTTAGGCCACAAGAGAAAATGCTCACATGTTGCTTAATTATCCGAAAACTATTGGAACTTGTTATCCTATAGTTTATAAGCTACTAAATTATTCAGTGTTTATTTTATTTCACTTTATCATATTTAATTTATAATCTAAGTGTCGTGCAGTTATTTGTGTTATTTTATCATATTCCATCTTGCCACGGTCATTTTATTTATAAGCTATGGAATTTTCAGTATTTATATTACTATTTCATTTCTTCATGCTTAACTCTTTAAATGTCATATGTAACTCGCCATCGGCTGGCTTTCTCTGTACGATTATGTCATATGTCCCCTTTGTAACCAGTTAAGTAGATGATTGATCCTTTCGGATAAGCAGATGATTTGACCATCTTTCCCGTGATTTGTCAACGTGACCCCTCCATCAATAACTCCGATGATGGCATAATCGAAACTGTTCGTCAGCTCATGATTAAAAATTTATTACCTTCTAAGTCCGTCTTTTTTATAGATGATTAATTGTTTGTTTATCTAGTATTTAATAGAAACGCATCCTTTATACATCAAAAACGTTCAATCAAAAAATAAAATATTCGAAAAATAGACAATATCAAGCCCAAAATTGACAACATCGCCCTTGCCAGCCAGTTCTTGAATCTTTCGGGTCGTGATTTGAATCTCGTCGTAGGTATGTTGTTTGTGATTTTTACAAAAATGTGTAAATATAATCCGTGTAGAATTATGTGAAAATAATATTCGTAGTATATAATACACTGTTATTAGGACATAAACGGTGAGAAATAATCTAAGAAATGTTGACGCACCCAAAAACCTAACGAACCAACCATTAATCAAAATTTTTCCTTAAAGAAATTTAAAATTAATATAAATAATTCTTTATTTTTTAATTAAAGTCTCTTTGAAGACATGTTAAAAGATTCATAAACTTTGCCATTGAGGTTTTAATGCAAGCAGGCCGACGTCATCCTTGTAAATTTACTGTGAAACTACAAACACTACAAAGAGCGCTTGATAGTTTATAACGTGAATATTGCATTATGAATGGAATGGTGAACTTAAGATTAATGGATCCAGTCTAGTTCTTTTCAATTGTTGTGGCAAATGTCATTTTCCGCAGAGCATCGCTGAGTTCCGTTAGATTGGTATCATATCTAATCTCAAATCTGGCTGCATAGTTGGATATTTTAATACAAAGAACAATATTGTAATAATAACCACAATCACGACTTTATTCTTGTTGGTAAAGAGTTGTTCTGTGTATTAAATATTACTATCCACATTTCGATTTTTATTGTAATAATAATAATAGCACTGGCCAACAAAATTTAAGATTTTTCTTGTGACAAAAATGAAAGTGGGTGATTTTTGGTAGTATTTTTTCTGCTGATTACGAATATAATTTTTAAATTTCTCCAGCACACACAGCTTTCTTGTTTTACAATGAAACATTTTTAAATCATTCAGTGTTTGGGGCCTGGTAAATTTCCTTGCGGCCCCAAAATATGGATAGTTTAACACTGCAGAGAGTTCTCTTCCCACCCATTACTTTAACATAGAAGTCTCGAAGTGCATAACTTGGAAACGTGACGTGAAAGAAAAAATCTAAAAGCAGATTCGGATTCTACATACAAATTACTACTGAGAACACTATGTGTGGTCTTAGTCACAAAATGCGTGTTGACTAGTGTAGTTGAACGTTCTATGAATCAGCAACTAACGACATATGATCACACATGCTTTCCACGAGCAGATCATTGTTTCAAATTACACAATTCTGTCTTGGCAATACAACCAGTTATCTCTGTCTATACAAGCCATTTTGTTGCCATTTCTCAATAATACTCGTACATTGGCGTTCGATTTCCAACACGGTAATGTACGGTATTCAGGTAACAGGATTTCTAGGGAGTATTCTCAAAGGACAATGCCACGTCCTTTGTAAGAAGATTTTCGTTCTCGAAATCATCTGATATGTACGGGATCTTATTGAATAACGTGAACAAATTCGTCCTCAGGTGCTTCGGATTGCGCGGAATTATGTAATGACGTAAGCGTTGTATAAATCCAGGATGCGTAAGACACTTCGAGAGAATTGAATCAATGAATGCCGTCTCGGGATATCCTTGCCTTGCATAGGGTGTTACATGAAACTATGCTACTGCAAATTTAACTTACATTACTGCTTTGGAAATTGCCTCTTGCATTATTACTGGTGTATGTGGATTTTGCGTTCAGTTGGCTAGATCTTGAGTGGGAATTCTTTTGTCTGTTACTTGCCTATCATTCAAATTTTTATGTCTTTAATGTCTCGTTTTCAGGGAAAGTTTTGGTAAATTTTAAAGATTTTTAGTAAAAAAATTTTATCAAGCAGGTGTATAATTCCATTCGAAAAGATGTTATTGTCCTTTTTGCATGGAATCTGTAGAATTAATATTATACTTCAATTAGTTGTATGTTGTTGAATTTCTATTGTTTGATCTCCTTTCCCGTCTCATATCCAATCGATATTTTGGCTTGTATTTCTTGGCTTTCTTTTTTATAGACCTATGAAAGACAATAAAAACATGAATTTAACAAATTGTATTTGTGCATAGAAAATAATGAAGCAGAATAAATGGATTGAAAGGTAGAAGAGAGACTTACGTTTTACTTCACTATGTAATCTATATGTTGGTTAAGAGATGTTTCTAGTACCGGTAAACAAGTTTTAAACGAATGATAGTTATTGGATAAATGTAGAATATAAAGCAGGAGATTAAAACATAATACAAGGTCTGTTTAAAAAGTAATGAGACTGTTATTATTTACAAATCAACCATATCACTTTCAAAATAGCTCTTTGAGAGGCCACACAGCGACGCAGACGTGAGGTGTAAGCATTTTCAATTGGTCCGTTACGGCCTTCTGAATCACGCTAGAAATTGCATTATAGAGAATGTTGTGTGACAAGGTGCATTGTCGTGGTGCAACGTCCAAGTTTCAGCAATGCTTGGTCTTGTTCGAAGTATCTTTTCCTTAGTCTCTCATCCATTTCTACAGGGCGGGTTTAAAGTCGCGCACATCAAAGTTTAATGGGCCGTAATTTAGTGAACACGCATTGAGTTTCGATTTCCTCCTGGTAGATGGCAGTGCAGATTGTTTCGAATATATTTCAGTCGGTATTAATGATCTCGTGCTCAAAGACTTCATTAATGCGAGAAAACAACATCAAAAGGTTTCACTATTGTGGCGGGGTAAATTAACTTTACACAGAGTTGAGTCAAAGGCTAAAGTCAACGTCATGTGGAAACAGACAAACATTCTAACCCCGTGACAAGGATTGAGAGAAATATTTCTATATATATAAAGAAGGATGTTTATTTGTGGGTTTATGGGTTTGTTTCTTATACAAATCTACAGTTTTATTCCGATCTTGATGAAATTTTGCATATTTGACCTTCAAAGTGAAGCGTTTGTTGTTCAAGGCACCGACATGTTGTTTTACCAGGAACAGCGAATATTCATGTTGGAGTGTTATTGTAGGCCCAATTTTCTTTGAAACCACTCTTAACAGTGAGGTGTATGCAGACATCATTACACAGTTCATTTCACTGCTTGAAAGTTGATGAATGTTACTGCTAGTTCCATCAGGACGGTGCGACTTGTCACACACCAAACAGCATTATGCATCTTTTGGATGAATTTTTCGATCAGCGCGTCATTTCCCGGGGATTATGGCCCCTTGGCTCGCCAGATTTATCACCCTCCCCCCTTGATTTCTTCCTATGGGGTGTCTGAAAAATGTGGTTTATGTTAATAGTCCATACGCGATTGCTGAGCTGAAAACGAACACCACAATAGCCATTTCTAATATCAGTACCACAGAATCACTGTGTCAATACTGTCATGCTTCGCAGAGTCTTACGAAATCTGGTAAAAAGAACACGCTTTTGTATTTGCGAAAAAGGACTCATTTCCAACATTTATTGTAAATCCTAAAGTTTGTCTGCTAAAAATAAAATCCAACATTTCAATTAATCTTTGTAATACTTTGCTTTCATTTAAATTAACAAACTGGTACTTTTACGGGCAGCTAAACTTTGATGTGCGCGACTTTAAACTAACCCTGTATTTCCATTTCCAGTCATGCAGCATCCATTTCCGTGACACACAATACTTTTCACGCGAACGTTTCGTCTCAATAACGTAGTGGCAGTAGGATGTTCAAAATTACACTACACAAAAGGTCGAGCAGATGTTTGTCTAACTGCCACTAGAGGGATACGCCTCATGAGTTGCCAGATAGCACCTTGTGCATGGATTCTCATTACTTTTTAAACAGGCCTTGTAATCTCTTGTTAAAATTAAATTCTAAAGTTTCTTAAGATATCATTTATTAAATAATAAACTGATATAAAAACTTGATCTTTTCGGTACATTCTATGTTTTTCAAATAATAATAAGCTTATTGTTCAAAAGTAAATTTAAGATTGCATTAATGGCCGTATTCACTCCACCTCGGGTTAATCCGAGAGTTAGGGTTAAGGTTACAATTAGGACAGGAAAAGTAATTTGAACGTTTCTCTATTAGATAACGAGTCACATGTTAAAATTTAACTCTGGTTACCCAATTCGCACTTTTAAATCCGAGGTGGTGAATACAGCCATGAGTATCAGACTCCTTGTAAAATAGTATATAAAAATTCAGGCTCTACCTAATATTTTATTAAGAAGAATACATCGAAAGAATGAACATTTCTACAATTAGGAGATAAAGTATATGATCAAAAGTTTAGGGATAACAGCATTTCTGCGTCGCAGGCTTCAGATAACAGGAATTAGTAAGCGGTCGTACCCCCTTTTACTCTAATGACAGCCTCCACCCTCCGAAGAAGACTTTCCACGAATTTTTGGTAGTAAGAGGCTGGAATTTCCCTCCATTCCTACCTCAGCGCAATAGTTAGTTCAGCCACGGATGAAGGACGGCGTGGTCTGGCTCGTAGTCGCGGTTCCAATTCATCCCACAGGTGTTCAATGGGAATGAGATCTGGGGTCTGGGCAGGCCAATCCATTTATTCAACCCCGTTCTCTTGAAACCAGTCATGTACAGACCTGGCTTTACGACAAGGAGCATTTTCATGTTGATGGGCTTTACGGCCCATCCCCAAACTGTTCCCACAATGTTGGCAGTGCACAGTTGTCCAAGATATCTATATAAGCAGCAGCATTCATCGTTCCTTTAACAGAAACAAGCTGACCCAGTCCGAACCATGGAAAAAGAGTCCCATACCATGTATTCACCTCCTCCAAACTTCACAGTGGGCACCACACAATACAGTTATATTGTTATACTAATATTATTATTTCGTGCATTTCAATTTTGTTTAGAAGTGTAATTCGTGAATTAATAAATTGTTTTACCTTGATGTTTGTGATAACCAAATACTTTTTGAGACAGTACTAAAAACACATGCTATAGGCCTTTAGGAAACGTTCTCCAGGCATCCGCCAAACGGAACTTCGTCTATTTGATTGCCAGAGTGTATACCGTGATTCATCATGTTTCCACTGATCCATGCTTCAGTTTCTGCGAGTTTTACACCACTTTAAATGTCGTCTGGAATTGTTGTCAGTGATGAAGGGCTTGTGAGCAGCAGCACGACCATGGAAACCCAGGGAATGGAGTTCCCGACGAATGGTCATTGCGCTAGCAACACAGGAAGCAGAATTTCTGAACTCTGTAGCAATCATTTCAGCAGAAGACCTTTGATTGATCCGGGTCATATGTGCAAGCACTCGACGAACTCCGTCAGTAAATTTCTTGAGTCTGCCAGTTCGTGGTTGCAATGTTGTTGCTCCCTAGGTCTTCCACATCTCAGTCATATTGCCTAGAGTCGTATAGGGTATTTGTAGAATGATGAAAATCTCATGGACTGACTTGTTGTACAAGTGGCATCCTACGATGATTCCACTTTGGAAGTCGCTGAGCTGTTTGAACGACCCATATCTTAATAATACTAAACAGATATATGTCTGAATGTGGGTGATGCTATTTAAATAATTTACATGTCATGCGACATTTGGCCTATTACATGATTTATGAGATGGTCCCTAAATCCACGTATGTGGATTATCATATACGTATTATAAACTAGCTGATATACCCAGCGTTGTTCGGGCTCTTTGTTTGACTAAATTTTGCAATATCTGTATGTGAATGTACAGATACGAAAAATTCAGTTTTATTAAATGTATAGAAGAAGATAGATAGATAGAAGAGATAGCAGAAAGAAAGCAAGAAAAAGAAAGAAGATAGAAGAAAAAAATGATTGATTGGGATCAAAAGTACCCTAATGTTGACCCAGACTATAAGATATAACGAACGATTCTACGTTTCATCAAAATTCGTTCAGTGGTTTTTGTGTGATGTGCATACAGACAAACAGACAAAAATTCCGAAAATGATCTTAATGCGTTCTATCATCTTTCTTCATATATATTTTAATACACCATGAATATGCATGCACACCAAATCAAAATCTGCAGAAAAACTTTCTACATAAACACAATTTTGGAAAATTAGAAGAAACACTGTCTCCCAAAATCACCATAAACAATCTGAACAAAATAAAAATCTTCGTAACCTATACATAGACAAGCAACACTTACAGATAAAATCCATTTATTAAAAAACCAAATCCGATCAGAACATCAAAACACAATTATAAAATCAATCCGGCAACAATAACACCATCTACAACAATAAAAAAAACAACAACAACACCAACGAACTCACATTAGTGTTTTTAATTCTGTTTGATTTGCAAGTTGTTAGAGGTTTTTTGATTTCAATTTGAAATGTAGAAGTTGGGTCTTTATTTAGTTTTAAGAAGTAATTTCAACGATAAATTCGTCAATTTTTTGAAAATATAGGTGTTTTTGTATGATTACTGTTGCATCCCCTTTATTTGCTTTTAACGAAGGTCACTAAGACACATACTGGTGCCGTTTCTTTATAATTTATAAATATCTTCTAAGCCTTGAACCATTAAGAAAACGACTAAAAGAAGAAAGAAAGAAAGAAAGAAAAAAAGAAAAGAAGAAAAAGAAAGAAAAAAGAGAAAAATATAATTCCTCGGGAACTTAGTCATTGATCCCTAAATGTTGACCCAGACCTTAAGCTATAAAATACTAAGTTAAAAACAAACAAGCTATAACATAGATGTGCGTACAAACAAACAGACAAACAACAGATTTTTTATGTGTAGAAAAGCCTGTATTCCATAAAAATGTAAGTATGTAGCATGTTCTAGTGTTTTTCCTTTTATCCGGTCTTCCTTTAGCTTTAAGGAAGAATATTAAGCATAAATCCTAACAATAACTAAAAAAAATAAAAAAAAAGCCCCTCGAGGAAGGTATAGGAAAGTAGCGGAAGCCCTGAGTTCATCTATTTTTTCCCTTTCATCTGCCCTTTTTAAGCCATTGGACTCATGTGTAGAATTAAAATGTAATCCGAATACCAATGTAGTCATAATGATAATATAATCTTCATTGTTTCCATCTTGGATTTTAACAACCAGTATTCTTTCTTTTGTTAACAACAATGAAGGTTGGATTGTCCTTCAGGTGACTTTTCCCACGGCTTTCTAGAAACTAACAGGCCTGAACATGGAAAATATAAAACATTGTTACTCTGGTGGTGCGCTCGAGGCTAACGAGAAAGACAGGCTCCGGCACTGAAAAGTCACCTGATCAAGATAGGTCTAGCAAAAATGTAATCTTCATTGTTTTCATCTTGGATTTTAACAATCAGTATTTTTTTGTTTGTTGGAAACAATGAACAATGGATTGTTGCTAGACCTATTTTGATCAGGTGACTTTTCAGTGCCGGAGCCTTTCTCTCTCGTTAGCCTCGGGTGGTGTTCAAGGCCAATGAAGGGGGTTGTTTCTTGGACCCCGATGATCAGGTGACTTTTGAGTGCCTGGCCTGTCTCTCGTTGGCCTCGGATGGTGCTCAAAGCCAGCTAGATCATAGCCAATAAAGAACAAGGCCTGTTCACTGGAACGTCATTTATTGATGCATCACCTATATTGGGCCATTATTAATCGTATTTCTACCAAAAATAAGCCCTAATTTGGCTTTTTGATAATAATTTTTCGGGTGTGAGGGGCAGTTTCATACGATTTTAAACACAGACTGCGTGAAAGAAGCTTCTTGTTCTTTAGGTGACTATTGCTAGATAAGCAGGCCTTGACGTGAAGTAACACTGTAACGTTCACTGTTTCCATCTTGGATTTTAACAATCTATATATTTTCGTTTGTGAGTTCATTGTTGTTTGGACTAAGATGGTCAGATGACTTTTTCGCTTCAGGGCCTGTTTATCTAGTTGACCTTGGGTAGTGCTATTACAGAAGTAAGTTCAACGTCACAATCTTATGATTCAACAATACATTCATTATCGATGTCATGTTCAGGCCCGGTAGTTTCTAGAAGGCCGTGCTTTTCCGCGTCAGGGGCTTGACTACTATCGTCAGGTGATTTTTCGCGCCAATGGCTTGACTACCATCGTCAGGTGATTTTTCGCGCCAGGGTCTGTCTTTTTCGTTGGCCTCATAAAATGGTCAACAAGAGGGGAGTGCAAAAGCGCCATTTATGCATTTTCAAGGCAGCTTTTTATATTGAAATTATGGGCCAAAATTTAAAATTTCAACGGAAATGTGTTATATTTATTTATTTATTTATTTTTATACAATCCCGTCGGAACGATGCATTTATTTATATCAGAGGATGATATTCTGTCAAAAAAATTATAACCGACTTTTTGTGTAGAGTTCTCCTTTAAGTATAAAGTTTATAATAGGTAATACCGTCAATGTTTCTTACATTTCGAAAAATAATAGGTATTTATTGATTATGTACAAAAGGAGCCAAATTTCATCAAAGTAATTTAATATGAATAAATCTTTACTAAAATGTTCCACTTCCTCTCTGAATAAAATTGCTTGCTATTTTTATATAAAATTGGTCGTGCATTACTAAGCAAATGCCAATTACTTTAGTTTTACTTAAATATTTAAAGAAGCTTTTCGTCAATGAAACAGGGGTGGGAGAAAGGCCGAATGCCGAAACTCGTTCCCAGATGAAATGTTTCTGGGTTAAAAATTTTGACATTTGCATCCTCATGTGAGCATTTTAAAACAACATCCTCGTTTATTACGCCAGTGTTATCGTTTAAGTTGAGTCTATGAAGAATGATAGCGAGAGAGAGAGAGAGAGAGAGAGAGAGAGAGAGAGAGAGAGAGAGAGAGAGAGGGCGGGAGAGAGAGACGAGTTAAAGTGTTTGCGGAACAGTGTAGGAGGAGTTTCAGGCATTAACCTTTGTTCGTATTAGGCTTGATGTTGGAAAGTTGACGATAGCAAGCCTTATTTTTCAATCTGTGAATCGATGACTGGGTTTTGATGAAAAGTGAACGGACGTGTGCCGATCATTTCCTGCTGTGATTGCGCCGACGTCCCACAGTGCGTAGGTGGAGGAGAGGCGGAGACGATCGACAGTGTCATTAGCGTCGTTCTCTCTTCTCTCTCTCTTTCTCTCTCTCTCTCTCACTGAAAGACTATGAAATCTCGACTTGGCAACTGGCAATGTTCCAACCCCCCTCCCTTCTTCCTTCCTCTCCCCCGTTATTTTTTATCCTTTTTATTTTTCAATTGCAAAACTGGAAAAGAGAGAGAAATACAAGTGAAATTCCAAGCACTCAAATCTTTTCCATTTAATATTTAAGAGCTGCAAAAAAAAAAGAATAAAAAATGCTAGTGACTCGTCAAAGGCATGGCTCGAACTTCCTGGATCCTAGGGCGGAATTCCATTTGTCGTTGAAGGATCTCTCAGCGCCAGAGACAAAGGGAAAAACTTAGGCAAAATAGATATTGTTCACTGCGCCGATTCTCTAACTCCACAGTAATTAATTTTCATCTTTGCAGGAAAAAAATAAAAAGAGAAAATTTAAAAGAAAAAAAATTTAGATCAAAGAAAAATCTTTTTTCGTCTTGAATATAATTATCAATTTATCAGTAAGAAACAAAAGATTTCATTTTTTTCCCCGACTGTGCTGAGTAAAATTTTTCAATTATAAGTGAATGCCCTTTTTAAAACCACCCATTAATTAAAGTCAACTTTAAATAGGCATTGCAAGATAATGCGTTTATGTATTTAAATTTTTTTTTCTGTCAACGGATATGTCTGAAATAAAATGAATTGAAAAAGATAAGTGACAGTGATTCTGAAGAAGGAAAAAAATTAAACAAAAGCAAACACTTAAAATTAGGAATCTTATGAAACATCTTTTCAGAGGAGATTCAAAGAAGTAGCTTTGGCCTTACGAAACTGCTAGAAAATTGTCAAATAGAAGGCAGAGAACCGGGCGACATCATTGTGATTAACCTCACATGACTTTAGAATAATTTCATAAAATTAGAAAGGATTTGGAATGACGTATATTCAAAACGTTTTGGAGTGATAAAAATGTCTAGGTTGAGTTTCATTAATTCAGTACGTTTTCAAATTATTTAAAAAGTCCAGAAACGAATTAGTCCAGAACGTTGATGGTGTATTCAGTAAATAAAGAACTGCCGTCTAGTGACTAAAATTTACTAACTAAAATTTATTTAACCTGGTTGCCTTTCCCCATAATGCTACATTAAGGAATTCCGCCGAGATATAACCTTGGGATAACTATTAGAGAAAACAGAATTCAAAAATGTTTATTCGCTCGAAAGTCCCAGTGTACACGGATGGACGAACGAATAGCGGACAGAACAGATTGAAACTGCGTTCTTAATATACATAGCTAAAATCACTAAAGATAATCATGTAGGAACCCTGACCTCACAAAAGAGTAAAAATGAACAGGTTTATTAAATTTTATGAGGCCCAAAAGGATCCACCATCTTTCAGTTTGTTCCTGATGGGATCTGGCCAACACCACCTAGACAGAAGGCCTGCGCACAAAAACGTCATACATTGCTAAATCACACATAAGCGGCTGTTGTTAATCGTATTCTACCAATAATAAGCCCTAAATTCGGCAGTTTGATGATGGTGTAACAATGTATACAGTTTCTATGCGCAGGCCTTCTGTCTAGGTGGTGTTGATCTGTCCCGCACAGGGCCGGCTTGAGTATATGGGTTAGAAATTAAGATAGGAGTTCTTGCTAAAACTTTTAAATGTCTTAATTTTAATTAAATGAATCAGCTTCCAAAAAAAAAGTAAACAATAACATTACAAATTTATTGAACTTCTTAAACAATTCTTGAAATGGGTCTGTATAAGTCAAATGAATGCATAGAAAATCAACAATTTAACTCCTCTAAAAATGGGACTTACGTGAGTGGAATAAAGGATTAATTATTTTAACTAATTGATGGCCAAAGAGCGAAAAAGGAAAAGGAAAAATGAGTTTGTGAGTGTGTTTTTATTCGATTGATGAAGTTCAGGTTCCATGCTCCAACATCGTGCTGGATGGTGGGATCGTCTTCCAGATGAAGGCTCCGCGTTCCTAACTCTACTCTCTTTCCTCATAGAAACAAATTGATAATAATAAGTTATTAGAGAAACGTCCGTTTACAGTGCATAATTTTTATTGTCTAAATTATCTTTCGTCCTTTCAGACATCTTCAGTAACTTTGTGTTAACTGAAATTCTTTGGATTTTTTAAATAGCTAATTCTTTGGACATAACAATAGAGAAAAAAGAAGAAAACAGAAAAGCAACATTAAAATACAGCATTTACAGAAAACCCACAACAACAATAAATATGATACATAGAAAATCAAACCAACCCTGGAGCCACAAATATTCTGGATTTCGGAACTTAATTAATAGAGTACTAAATTATCCAATAAAAGAACAAAATAGAGAAAAAGAACTAGAAACAATAAACGAAACTGGAATCGAAAATGGATACAAAGAAGACCAATTAAACAAAATAATATTCAAAACAGCAACAGAAAATAGAGAAAAACAACAGAAAAACAACGTAAATGTAAAAGAAAAAGAAAAGAAAAGAATATGTTTCTAAGTCAATGGTAAGAAAAACTTGAGTCTAAAGTATCTGTTGATGCTCCGCAGTGGTGAGGCAAGTCAAGAAGAGTTTATGTAAAGTCCGGGTATATCACCTGAATTCCTGTTTTTCGTATTTTGCGTAGAGTGGATAGTCCCTTTGCTCTGTGTTGTACTGATTGAGTTATTATTTTACCAATTGGGAGTTATAATTTAATTTTTTGAGATTGTTCTGTTTACCTACAAGTGTAATTATCCCGGGCAATGCCGAGTCCTCTGCCAGTATGCAATTAAAAGCTGAATGTAAATAGAAATTAAGAAAAAATATGTAAATATTATTCAACAAAAGAAAATATAATGTTGTATATTATAAGTAAGAAACTATTGTCAAAAACCATTGTTAGCTATTTAAAAATCCAAAGAATTTCAGTTAATACAAAGCTACTGAAGATGTCCGAAAGGATGAAAGTTAACTTAGAAAATAAAAATAATGTACTATAAATGGGCGTTCCTCTAATAACTTATTATCATAATACATTACAATGTGTGCAGAATAATGAATTTATTAAATTGATAATAATAGTAATAATAATAATTTTTATTTCTTTGGTCCCATTTTTAATAAATTGGTATAATAGAATAACATCTATTTTGTGAAAAGGTTTCACTCGGACGAACAGCTAAAAATTGATTTAACCGATCTCGTCGTTTCCAACTGTTGATGCGTTTCTTATCATCAGTGGACATCGGTTTCTGTATTTTTGTTTCTTTCAACAGAACCGTTCGAGGACATCTGCTCCCGTCCACAGCTACGTTCCAATTCTTTGAACGACTCAATCAGTCTTCGAATTTGCACAAATATGTCTTTAGGGTAATTTCTATATGGATTTTACAATTGGTGATCAGGAAGGGAAACTCCACCTCTAGTTTATTTTCAATCAGGTAATATCTGAATGATTCACCGGCTCGTAGTCCAGGGGAGAGAAAATAGTGTCAACAGTGGGCCTTGTAAGCTAACTCCTCAGTAAACAATTGATTTCATCCGATGATTATTAAATTTAACTTTCGGTTTGTTAACTGTTCAATTTCTAATATAACACTTTTAGAATCTTTAATTAACGCAATACATTTGGAATTTTATAGATCTTGAATAATTTGAATGGAATATATAAGACATAACCATCTTCTCAGTCACATTCTCTTTTAATTATTTTAATAATAAGTTGCAATAAATGTTTTCAATGAAGCAGAAATTTTAATAATTTTGTAAAATAATTCAAAATATTATCTAAAATAATAATATCTAATGGCAATTGAGGCGCTTCGAAGGTTCCTTTGTGGGGCACCTTGTATAACCACTAGCTTCAAACAAAAAAAAAGTAAAAAACAAAAAAAGATTAAACATACAACCAAACAATACTCATGAGTAAAAAGAGAAATAAGAGAAACTCTGGGTCGTAGATAACGCGTTTATTCAAACAGATTGAAAGGGGGAATGGGCAACAGAGCTTAAGAGGAAGAAAACAGAAAAACGGATAAGCGAGAAAATAGGCTAGGCACAAGTCCGTAAATTGTTATTCATCTAATTAATTAGAATTCTAATTAATGGATGAGAGTTAATTTTCTTAATAAATGTGTAAACTATGGGACGAAGAAGCGCGAGTCATCCGCTTTAAAGCTGAAATGCTATACTGTGCCATGAATCAAATATAGACGAGACAAATGACAAGGGTGAGTCGAAAGCCAGTCAGGCCGAAAGCACTAAAAGAAGACAAGGAACGGAGAAATGGCTTGTCTTTTTCACTCTCGCTAATCATTGTAACACCCACTAAACCCACTTCGTTGTAGACTTTTGTTCCTAAACAGAGTGGATGGGCGCCACTGGACAAACACTCTGTTGCCGTGTTCTCAGCTAACAAGTGCGAGAATGAAAAACCTCTTTCCGGAACCCTCTATAATTCATGGACACAAGTTAATGAAAAATGCTTGTCCAATAATACACTGGGATGTTTACTAACCTGTAGGTGACCGTCAACGAAAGATTCACAGGCGAGGCGACGAACCAGACAACCAAGAGGTTCGTCTGTTGTCTCAGTGTCAATTTCCCAATATCATCTAATACCCTCTTCGAAGTGAGTGTTTATCGAAGTAAATAATATAACCTGATATCTTTTAACAAGATGTTTCAAGAGAAAACGAAATTGAAGTTTTAAAAGTTACGAATTATGATTTATGGGATGTTCTTTAATTAAATGATTTATGGAATGTTTTTTTCAAAGAAAAACTTTCGCCTTGTTAAAAGAGTATACCCCAACATTTTCCCTAATATTCATATAAACCGACCATTAACTGTGCATGGCACTTGTTAGAGGCCGCAACAATAATAGAGAGTCCGTGTTGAGGAGGGCATTGCATTGCTTCATCATCTTGCCCTTAATTTTTAGGCGAATGTAAACATCTCCTACTCCTTATAAGCATGTTCAAAAGAAATCTACGAAATCAAATTCATTCAATCTGCAAAACGGATTGGTTGCCCAAGATACACTCCTGCACAGAACCATAAATACAATCACTAAAATAAATTGTATGTTATAATTTAGAGACGTGAAGTTATACCGAAATGACTTTTTTAAGTTAAGAGATAGGTTAGTCATACATGATATTAATAAGATGGGTGATCAACTTTAATACTAACTTACACGTTGAAAAAAAAACCCTCCTTATACCTACCCTACTTACATCATTTATGGATGAGTGCACAAAACTATAAACACGGTTCATTTTATTTAGAAAGGACAAATTTTTTGATCACTTATAGCAGGCAACTTTGATTATATGTAATGTACAGTGTGTTTACAAAATATTAAGCTTGTTAATGTTCAAATAGGTTACTTTTCTGTAGCAAAATGCCAAGAGGAAAAGTATTATCTGAATATGAAAAAGATCAGATCAAAATCCTCTGTGAATTGGGCAAATGAGGAGCACTTGCGCAAAACGCATCATGTCCACTTTTTGAAATTTTTAAAATTCTCTGATATTTTGTTTAGGGAATCATATTTACCTCATTTTCCAGTGTTCCTTATAGTAAAAACGCTTAAAAATTAATAGTAAACACGTGTATTGAAAAATGATGACCGCTTCAAAATGCATTATGTCCTCCATCCTTATTGGAGCAAAGTGAAACATGTCCTGTCAACCAATGAAATTTCAGTGATTATATCCGGATTATGATATTTTTATTACTTTCAATAAAACACTAAAAGTTATTGACATTACAATTATTATCAAATAAGACGATTTTTTTTAATATTTAATGTAAATATGGAAGATTCACCTGTATGGAAGCTACCATCCGATTCACGAAAGAAGACCAGGACGTCTTCAAAAGGAGCATTGCCAAGTCAAGAAGGTAAGTTCAAAAACGAATTGCTGGCTTGTCATATTGTTCAGCCTATTAGCAGATAGTGAGAGTAATTTTCAGGTACACAGACTATGATCCTAATTTACAAAACTTTCATGAGCATTGAAGCCACAATAGATAGAAATTCCAGTGCAGATGCATTAGCCTTGCAGACATTCCAACCATGAAGCTAATCATCATAACGAAGGCAAGAAATAGGATTGTTGAAGTTCGAAGCGAATATTTTTAAAGCGACATTGGGAAAAAATGCTCTCTGCTTAGTGGACAAAAAAGAGGTCGCAAATTAAACAAGCTTGTCATTGCAGAAAAGTCTCTAGAACTACATGTCTCACCAAAAAAAGCCAAACACGTCGCCATGCTTTTGGAAAAAACTTACGGTTCAAAGTGACAAAAGGTGGAGAAATTAGAACGCGATGCCAGTAATTTGAACAATATCGCCAACATCGCCAATACTTATTAGTCGAAACTTGAACAAGAAACTACAGGAGAGGAAGCTTGCATTTGCGCAGAAGAAGATGAATACCATTGAACCTGACGGATTGGATGTTTTTATAACATTATGGGCAGGATGTTATTAAAAAGATTTTGAATGTAACTGTCGTCATGTGTTCCAGTTTTTTATTAGTTCCCTGATTGCATGCTTTGCTTTGCCTGACTATTACAACCACATAATATTCCACGAGGGCCAGAGCAAAACGCAACACTTCGAATGTGACGATGCAAAATGCAACATGTAGAAAACTTAAAAATTGTTTTCTACACTATTATGATCATGTGATTTTGTGACATAATGGAAATACACTAATCTATGACTGTTTTATCCAATAAAAGGTTACGAATCATTTTAACTCAGCTATACAAGCGATTTACGTAAAACTATAAGTGTGCGACTTGTTGCGTTTTGCGCAAGTGCTCCTCATATCTACTCGGCAAATTGCAGCTCAAATTCATCATTCACATACAGCTATGGCCAATTTCTTAAAACTTGGAGAGAAGTATGCTGATTTGAAGATTACATGGACGGGGATGCAAGATTTCAATGAGAGAAGCAAGGATGACCATTCGGCTGACTAGCAATAATTCATTGTCTTGCGACAAAATTACGGCAGAAACGGAGCATCCAGAATCCCGAAAATTCAACATCTTAAAAAAGGAAAAAAATGAAAGCAGCTCGACGATCGGGCAATGAAGAAAGTTGGATGGGGATGAATATGATTTCTTACTGATGAAAACATGAATAGGCCAGACGGCTTTCGTTATTAATTTCGTGATCTTCGGATCTGTCAAAAAGACAAACAGGTGGCAGAGAATATTAACTTGAAGATAGATTTTTGTCAGCAGCCAATGAAATTTTTAAATTACATAAAAGTATATTACACGACGTGCTACCCAAAATATTCGAGAATTTGAATATTCCGCCCAAACAAAAAATAGTACGAGGTTCTTCCTGCCAGATGCTTCTTGCTGCATCTTTCAACTACAAGGTTTATATGAGACTGAAGGTCAGGACACGAAAATGAAGCCGCCATTTTGACGCTATATGTGACGTTTCCTACACAATTTTCATGTTAAATATAGGCGATTTTCGTACAAAAAAATTAATTAAATAATCAAAATGAGACAATGAAGTGGAAGTTGTTACAAATATTAGTAAAATAAAGCATTTTAAAAACCTCAACTCAAAAAAACAGGAAGAACTAAAATATTTAAAAAGTATTAAAAGTTAATTACAATGATACATTGAAGTGAATTATACTCACCGCCACGTAAATTGAACGATCTTTTTGACATGCGCAGTAAGTCTTCTCATCAATATGCTTTGTCTGGATTTTACCCATGATGAACTTGTTCTACTGTAGTAAAGGCGGAGATATCGTTGAAACGTGGAAAGCCTATTAAAAGTCATAATATAAAACAAATTGCCTTCGAGTCGACTATTCTGCGTCATTTTTTTAATTTATTAATTCCATTTAGCTATTTAAAAAAAAAACGAAAATAGAAACTAAATATAAATACGGAAACAATGTTTCGAAAACGAAAGCGAATGTTTCATGGAATAGCTAAGCGATTTACTTCCCGTTAACGTCTCTTGGATGGCGTTACGAGGCCAACGAGAAAGACAGGCCTCGAAGCGGAAAAGTCCCCTGATCATCTAAGTCCGAACAACAATCCAATCTTCATTGTCTCCATCTTGGATGTAAACAATGAGTGTTTTTCCGATTGTTGGAAACAATGAAGGTTGGATTGTTGTTCGGACCCAGATGGTCAGGTGACTTTTCCGCTTCGAGGCCTGTCTTTTTCGTTGGCTTCGTGGCGTTAGAAATGACGTCATCCTCTCGTTCAACTTAGGTGGCGATGACTATAATTGAATAATTTCATGAATTTTAAAAATTTCAATAAATAAATCAATAAAAAAACTAAATCAAGAAAAATCACAAAATGACCGCTTAATAAGATTTCAAAATAAATTAAAAATTTCTTAATACATCAATAATTTTTAAATTTTGGCCTAACAACAATTTTAAGATTAATGGCCTAATAACAATTTTGACATATAGCCTTATAATTATTTACACAAGATTAAATTTACAATTTTCAGTTTCGGGTTGAAAACATAACTTACAGATATGTATAATTTTGACATAATTTATGACAAGTTGAAAATTGTTATTAGGCCAAAATTTAAAAAGTTTTTATTATTATTAAAGGCTTTATTAAGTGTCGAATAATAAAGTCTTATAGATGATTTTTAATCTTTTAATTTAACCACTTTTAAAACTAGGTTTAATTAGGTCTCGGGTCATATTTTCATGTCAGATTACAAAATTTTCACAAAAACATCAATTTTGCAATAAATTATACAAACAGAAAATTTTGCAATAAATACACAAAAAGCAATTTTACAATAAATTATATAAATAAAATAAAATTTGGAAACACTGAAATGAAATATCAGTATTGAAAATATATGCATTAATTCTTCTTTAAGTATCTGCAGAGATTCTCATGAAGAAACTCTTATTCCATACATTATTTTGCATGCATATTTTTTTTTAATAAAATCCTCTGGAGAAACGTGTAATCTGACTGACAGATACCTAAATATTACTGATTCAGTAATATCATGTTTGCATGCAAAAATCAGCTTTTGAGCTAAAGAGTCCAATATTATTTTTAAAAATTTCTCTTTTAAATTTTTTAAGAGATGTGAACTGTAATTAGGTTTGGATCATTAATTTCATTAAAGGCTATTTGACAGCTATGTGACTGCAATGTAGTTTAGAATCAAAATGGCCGTTGGTCCAAAGAAGTGTGGGGTCGTGTCCTGGCCTTCTTTTATAGACCTTGTTCACTGATGAAGGGAGCGCAGCCCCCGAAATCCTATTAAAAATGATTATTGTGGATTTGTGATTTCTTCTCATCGCTCGATTATTTCTTTACATAAATATCACAGAAAAAAAACAAATTTACAAAAAATTGAAACAAATTTATTTTCTTTTTTGATTTAATTTTAATTAACAACAAAACTTTTCCATATTTATATGCACATGTTTTACTCCCATAATCAGGTTTTTGGGTGGGTTGCATTTCTTGATGTAATCTTAAGTCGAAAGCAAGAACGGTTGAAGGGAGGGGGGTTATTCCCCCTCGGCAAAGTCGACCTAAACGAACCACCTCGATCGACGAGCAAGCTCCACGTACAACTATATGAAAACGTACAACTTTGCCCAAATTCTTATTGGCTCCATTAATATCCTCCTTTCAGCTTTGTAGCATATGAAACAATTTTTTGTTCATCTCAGAATGTTGTTTTTTCCAAATTTCCTCTGAAATCAGATATACAGGCTGCCGAATCCAAGCATTCGGTCCGTAAATACCTACTGAATAAAGGTCTCATTTCATGGTGGGCGAGCTAAAGTTTGTTATAAAAAAGACAGAATTCGATGTTAGTAACTTATATGAAAAGGTCAAACGATTAAAAGTTCAGAAAAATAGACAAATAAAGAGAATTTATAACATTACCAAGAGAGACTGTTAGTATCATACGAGCAAAAAACATGTGTTCTCCTATGCGTCGCTGAGCGCATCCGGGATCAAAATGGCGGACGGAAGTAGGAGTTGTCACCACCCTTCTCCGCACTTATCCAGGCACCCTACTTTCAACTGCTGCTCTGCCAAATTTCGTTATCGTAGGCTCATTTCTTTGTGAAGTATTGCTATTAGTGTTTCCACGTGTTCTTGTGTTTCTGCGAATTTCCAAATTATTCGAACTGGTAGACTGTCAACAGGAAGTGTTACTGCGAGGTTTTGAAAGGACTGAGGGAAAACTTCTTGCAAAAGTACTGGTTGCTCCACCATAACAACTTATTCGCACACTGAGCTCGTTTTGAAGGAAGTACTGGCAGAAAATAATATGGCAACGGTTCTCCACCATCCTTACTCTCCTGGCCTAGCCCCCTGCGACTTCTGCATTTTCCCTAAATTGAAACGGCGGCGTTTTGACTCCATTGAAGATATCCAAGTGGTCTTGAACACCCTACAGCCTTCGAAATTCCAGGAGTGCTTCCAAAAATGGGAAAATCGCTGGGATCCTTGCATACGCGCCGGAGGTGATTATATCAAAGGTGACAGCAGAAATTAAGGTGTAAGATATATTTTCTGCTTTTTACAAAAAAATTCTCGGAAATATTTGGTATCACCTCGCATATACAAAAATAAAATTTAAAATTTAACAATATATAGTATGTCTGACATAAAAGTTAACATTTCGTAACTCGCTACAGCAAAAACTATTCATCAGAAAAACATAAAATAATGGGAATGCCTTAATTATATCATGAGAATTTTTTTTCCAGACCAAAAAAAAAGGTAGTTCCAAAAATCACCAATAGAAGATGTACCATAGATTTATAGAGAGCGTAACAATGAACTACCCAATTGTAGTATAAAATTTCTTGAAGAATCATGTGGCCACTTGCTCGAACTTGGTATATAACTTCTACATTACGCCGAACACTAGTGCTGCCCATTAAATTTGACATCCTGCCCTCCATCCTAACTTGTGTCATTACATCAGCCACCATCTGAGGATCAAAACGCTTTCGTCCTTTTCTTGGCTGAACAACCAAGGAGCCTGTTTCTTCGAATTTCACAATCATTCTTCTTAGTCCATTGCCAATGAGTGAACTTATTTGTAACTAACTGCTTCAAAGAAAGAAATTTTTGCAAAGCTTCAGTAGCAGATTCACGATTTTGGTAAAACAATTTTATCAGCATTCTGGAAGAGTCAATCATATTCGTTGACATGCTAACCAGTTAGACTATGGTTCTGCATTAGCAGATTTACATAAACAAAATGAGTATCTGCAAATATTTGTAATTCTTCCCTGGTTTCATCTTGAAGGGCGCCTTCTATTGGTGGTTTTTGTAACTAAGAAATAAAGCCCATCATGTAATTAAGGCATTTCCAAAATTTTATAATTTTCTTATGAATAATTTTTGCTGTAGCGAGCATCGACATTTTAATTTTAATTTGGGACACCCTGTACATAACAATCCACTTTAAACTAATAATGTTCAATTCAGTGCTTTTATTGAGTGCTGATTTATATTTGGAATTGGTTCTCAAGGGTTTCTATTAAGAAAAAATTCGTCACAAATATCAAGTACTTTTTTTTAATAGTAGTACAATGATAAAGTTGTAAAAACAAGACAGTTTTTTTAATAGCAAGCCACATTCGGCGTCATAGAACTTTTCTATTAATTGTAAAAAAAATTATCACAGACGAATTACTTTTGTTTTGTTGTTCTTGTTGTCACAGAAACCAACTCACATAAAGATTCGTAGACAATTTGCTTGTCTGGTCGCCTGTGTTCTAAATTTGTCTTCAACAAAAACTTGGTGGAAAAATCACAATTCTCAGAAAGACTTGAAATTTATTTCGAAATGAAATAAAAAAGAAGGAGGAACTAATGTTCAATTTACCTTTAGTCTTTTCTTTTTCATAGGAAACAGCTCACTTTACTCAAAATTACATTTAATGGAGTAGAAGACAAGAAGGATGAGACGCAAAAACTCTGGAATAAAACCAAAATAAAAAAAAATTAAAATTTTGTTTTCAAATTTACATTAAAATTATTCACCGACTTCTCAGTCATAATAAAAAATAACGAGATGCGATGAATGCGTTATATAATTTAGACAATGCGTTTTTTATTTAGAAGAAAATGACCAAAAGCGGTCTCCCGTTTATTTTTTGACGTGTACAGGCAAAACTACGCAGTAAAAAAACATTGGAAAATGTAGAACACGTGCTTAGTTAAGTTACTTTTTAAGTCTAACTATTTTAAACACCATAAAATAATTCAATTTTTTAAAAAAAATCCAGGATATTGCACTTTTACCATTTAAAAAAAAATGCTTCTAAAACTGGCCCCCCTAAACAGGACCATCTCATTTCATTTCATGAAATTAGGTATTCAAAAAAGAAAATTAATATTGAATGAAAGAGAACCGCTTATTTCCTATAAAACTATCATAAATAGCAAATTCATAATTTATAATGCAATATTAGGCTTATTTATTTTTCTCTGAAACTCGTTGTAGTATAAACATTGGATCCTACAACAGGATTCCCGAAGCGTGGGGGCCCGGTTAGGATCACCTCATGCATTTTTTTGAATTAATATTTTTCGATAACTATGCATGTTAACATAGGTTTTGATTCGCCCTTAATAATTCGTAGCACCAATATCCGAGACGTATGCCATCGCATCTTTTGATTCTTTTTGGGTGAGGAGAGTTAAATGTCGAGCAGAGAAATTACCTTGTTATTTAAGAAAAAAATAATTTGTAGCTAAAAGAATTAAATAGGCATTTAATGTTCTTTGACTTCTTTTATTATTAGTCATTTTTTTTCTAATTAGATCGATTCACCTTGTTTCTCTTTGAATATTTATCACATTTCAAATGGATCCCCTTACGTGCTCTGTAATTACCACAATTGATATTATTACCATATTATGTGATCTTCAAAGAGATAGATCCATCGTAATTACAGTATTATCTTTAAAAGGGTTTACTCAGTAAGCAATATCAATTTAGGGATGTGCTAAATTACACGATAGCAATCTTCGTATCTATTAGTACGGATAGCAAAGTTTGCTTTCAATTTTGAAACAAATACAATTTGTATGGAAAGAAATTTTATGACTATTTTTTTAGCGAAATATTGTATAACATTAAATATACGAAATAGATAACATTAAAGCTTTCTTTTAATAATTCTAGAACATCTTTAATACGATTAATTTAAAATTAAGAAATTGATATATCGACTTCTATATTTGCATAAGAAAGGATGATAGATGAAGAGAATAATGGTTACGGAAGAAGTAAGATTGTGTATAGAGAATATTGCACCCTGTTATTTCATTAGTGGTATTTGAATGGATTTATCTCTGCCTACGTTCATTGTAATGACTATCCTCTCGAAGGAGGATGGCTATCTCATCGATGACAATGATGAGACATAATGAAAATCACATAAGACCCGTCAATTAGACCCGAAAAAAGTATTCATAATATATGAAGGGGAAAAACTTAGCCAAGATCCAATAGCGTAGTCAGATGGGAAAAAGAGATGCTTTAAATTTCCGTATAAAGGCATTTTCGTATTAAAACCATCAAGGATTTATGTCCTATAGAAAAGTAGAATTTAGGTATGAAAGGAGAAATATGAGATAAAAAAAGCTCCTCAGCGAAAATAAATAAGGAGCGTATCAGCATCGGGAAGAGGATCGATGAGCGACGCAAAATACGCCTTAGCTTCGGTACCTGAGCGATGATGCGCACACAACGGTGTATGAAAAGGAGAGGGAAAAGAGGGGAGGAGATGGAAGCTTTTTCACGGTGGCGAACCAAGTACATTCAGAGGAGAGACGGCAAAGTGTGTCTCTTGGTAGCTTTCACGTCTTCTTACTCCTGGCTCTAAATCTTTTCTTAGCACGGCGATAGATCGGCAATGAGCTTCCCCTTGGTTTCTCCCAGACAGGTTATTGGCCTCTGCTGAGATAATCCATCTGGGCATAAGTATCCGTTTCAATGAGGGAAAAAGAAAAATCTTTCAGCCTGAAATGTTACTGCGGGAGAGCAGAATCGCCCTCTACCGATATTCTTCCAGAGTTCTTTCTCGATTTCTCTATCGAGACAAGGGTAGGAAGGAGGGGGGAAACCGTAGGAGCTTCGGCATCGGTTGCACCTGAACGTTTTTGCGGTCGTTGTCCGTCCCTTGTTACTATGGCTACTACAGATATTGCACAATGGACACACACCACACCCTACACACAAATAAACATAAAAGTGCAAAAATATAATAGATGCTTCAGGCCTTCTTTCTCTTTTTTGTAAATGTCTTTTTTAATTTCTGCATTCCTCTGAATTTGATCTATTTTGAATTTGATCTATTTTACTATGGAATCTTCTCTCTGCTGATGACAAACGTTTTACTTCCAATGTGCTTTCAGGTGTTTATCACTTCTTGCGGAATTAATATTTTAATGTTTCTCCATGTTAGGGCAAAATTTTCATTGCTCTCTCTCTCTTACATTTTTCCTGAGACTCGTATTATAGTCAAGGCTATCTTGTTTTCATGCGTGTTTTATGTGAACTCTGACAGCAATGTTTTTAAATTTTCGAAATGTTAAGTAATATACTTAACATTTTTAACTGGTGTATTAGTGTCAACAAAATATTGGTAATATCAAGTGTAATCTACGATCTCGTAAAGATTTCATAAATTCAGCTTAAAATCAGATGTGTCTAAGATAAAATTGCATACGACTTTCAAGTAAAGCGGCTGCTAAAATACGAAGATGTAACCAAACATTGTTGTGGGATCATCAAGATAAAGAACTGGAAAAAAAACTTGCCTTATGCGATAAAAATGCGAGGGTCGGTCATAAATTTTGGCAATAATACCGAAGAAAGAGAGCCATGACACCAGCAATAACGATAAGATGAATACTTCTCTATATATGGACCAGATAATTTTACATATTTTTCCATATGATGGATGAGTTGTTGAATAGGAAGTAATCATTTGATGCCTGGTAGGAGAAATGAGGCAAAATTTCATTTCCCCACATCCACAAATTCATGGCCTCTTGTGCTGAATGGATAGCCATATTGTCCTAGAGAAGATTTACCCTCTTCCTAAACAATACGAGGCTCTTCACCGTGACGGCCTTCTATAACATCTTCAAGTGGTCTTAATAGTTCCCAGTACTCTCTTACCAGAGTAATCAGTTATGTCACACCACAAAAATCTCCAAATTCACTTAACCAAAACAATTTTTTTACTTTTAGGGTCATAATATAACAGTGTAGCATAGGTGACTTTCTTCAAACATTGCCTCCAACTGCTCATCCATTTCTTAGAGAAGTTTTTCTGGTGCATATATAGGGATGGACTAACTTTATTATCAATATTTGTGTGCGTCGTTCTCTTCCTTCGCTATATTTGTCGCAATTTAATGAACGTTCGTTGTATGTTTTGTGTGTCTCAAGATCATCAAGGAATCCTTAAGCAAGTAATATTTGAAAGTTCATGAACATTCAGTGAAATCTGTGTCATATATGGACCTATATGAAAGTGGATGGTCTAGTAGTTTGTGCATTCCGACGTGTATCAAGAAATTCTTGAGCACTTTATGTTACGCATCATAAGTGATTTTAAGTGATGATAATTTTTTTCCAGCACGTTTCTTTTCACACTTTCAAATCCACTACTATACTTTGTCCAATGAAAGAAAAACTGGGAGTATCCAGTTAAATTTCCAATTTCAATTGTTAAACATTGTTAATTTTATTTAGCAACAATGTCTAACAATTGAAATCGGAAATTTAAGTAGACACGCCCGTTTTTTCTTTCGTTGCACATAGTATAGATGGCTACAACCAGGCAAATCAATGTAATTTGCTGCGGCAAAATATTTATTTTCTTCCATTCCAACCTCCAACCTTTTACTTATTCATAATAAACAAACGATGATAAATTATGAAGACGAGAAGAAAGGAAGACTCAAAGAATTCCATTCCATTGTTTTCAACTTCCTGTCGCTCAATACAGAGCGCCGTAATACAGGAGTGCGGTATTGATAAAAAATCAATAATTTCAATGCAAATAAATTTTCGACAAATATATGGAAGTGATGCGCCTGATGAGAAAAAATTAAGGTATAATTCGATTAGTTATTAGCGATTGGAAGTTTTATAAACAATCCTGAGTGATCGTAGTTTGTTTCTAAAGGAAAGTGGGAAATTAATTCAACAGGCATCAAACAATCCAACGTCCTACCTTTTTCAGCATGCTACTATGCTAATGGACATATTAAACAGAATGTGGGAAAGAAATGAATATACAAGTACATTGAATATTGTTCATACTATCAACAGTGCTAATGTAAAAGTTATTAGTGTGTCAAATAACATTGTTTAACATTCTATTCTAATATCTGATAAAAAAGAACATAATTTGTATACTTAGAATAGTAATAATATTCTCACACAAATATTTTAGAAATAAATGAGAGAAGAATAACATACAATAAAATTAATTTGTGAATATTTTTATTAAATAATAATACTGAATGCAATCACTATGGAAACACTGTTCAAGCTTGCTCTTATTCTTCCTTCTCTTTCGATTCTCTTAAAAGTAATGTATAAAAAACAAGAAAGCCAGACAAGTTCGCCTACGGGCAGTCAGACAGTAAAGCACGAACAAATAAACAAGTGCTTTTGGATCACTATAAAAATTGTGGTATTGAATTTTAAGCAAGGACAGATCTTTAAAGAAAATGAGATAATAATAATATTTTATCATCACGAAAACTTTTTTTTCTTTCTACAGCTGATGTCAACATTTGTCTGGCCAGGTTATAATGATTTCGAGTATTATTTTTCTCTTTCTTTTTTGTGTCTGTAACTGTCATATAAAGATACTAAATGTTTTTGAAATTACCAAAATGGGTTTTTGAAATATCTTTGAAAGTATACTACTAAAAAGATTAACACTTTTAATTCTTAAAAAATTAAATATTCCAAATAGAGGACGCAAAATATCTGAAAATAAAAACACTGAAATTCTTAAGTATTTAAATTTTTAATTACTACAGATTATTAATTTAGAAACTTAGATAATAGGCCTAATGGCAGAAAAGAATTCAGTAGATCCATGATGTGATGAACTAGTATTGCTACTTGATAAATTGATATTCTTGAATAGATCTTAAAGGCTATACTATATTAAAAAATTTTCAATGTTTTTTGCTTCGTAGTTTTGCCTGTACATGCCAAAAACAAAATGGAGACCCGCTTTTGGTCACTTTACTCTGGTGACGGGTTTTGGTATATTTGCCATCATCGAAGTATACAAGTTATAAAGAATAAAATCTTGTAAACATTCAAGAAGGAGCTTTAGCTATGAAGTAAGGATGAGAGTTTTGAAGGAAATTGAAGAACTTGTAGATGAACGCTAGAAATGAAATCTTTTTTTCTTTCAACACGTTTTCTTCAACTTCTGCAACCGTAATCTTCAAGTTCTTCACATTTCATCCATCTACCGTTCATCTACTAGTTCTTCTATTTCCTTCAAAACTCTCATCCTTATTCATTAATGAACTTTAGCTTATTGATTTTTATTATTCATTTTATATCTTTTGCATTTATAAGGAGTAATCATTCATAAATAAAAATCATATATTGTTAACTTATAGCCTCTTTGGTTTTCATAGATTCTGGACACAGATAAACAAAAAGAAAATACACATTGAGATACTTACGTTCTTTCATTATACGCGCCATCTTAATAGGCCTCGCAGAAGTCTATATAAGAAGATTTAGCCGTTCCAGGACTGAGTCGTTTCTTAAGTAAAATATGAATATTAATTTAGTCACGTAATTTAAGAAATTGTGTTTCTTACTATAATATTACTATGAGATATCTGCAAGAATAAACCCCTGTTCTTGTCGTTGTACAAATCGGTGCCTAGGTGTCCGTACTTTACAAATCGTATTTAATGTCTCAACACGTATCAGTTTTTTAACGTACAAGCTAAACAAATCAAAAATATATCCGCGGAAACGAGAATGGTATTCAGCAATTTCGGTAAACAAAATTAAATCCAATTTTTCAAACAAAAATGAAAAATTAGCTTTAATAAGGATTACCGTATTTACATGACTATAAGACGACTCGATTAAAAGACGACTCCACTTTTTACAGGTAAATTTTTGGGAATTCATTTCAAATACATCTATCAGGAAAGATTTCCTACCATAAGTGTAAAGAACATTCCAGAACATTTATCACTCATACGAAGTTACTGAGTAGCACTAAATTAATCAATAAACTGGAAGTTTTAATCAAATTTATCTAAATAAATAACATTTAAAATTTTATTCCAAGCTCCTAATGGTATAAAAGTTTTATTTTGGATAAAGTAGTTTACGCAAATATAACAATAATTACCACGAACGTGAAAACCAATTTTTTTTAATAAAAATAATTTTAAAAAATGAAAAAGAACGAAATGCAAAAATTACACTAATGAATTAATTTGAATTTAAAAAGAATTAGGAATATTCTCGTAAAGGAAAAAAAAAGTCAAACTCACTAAAATTATGAAAATTATCCTAGAATATCAAAAAGAGATCTGTTAGTTTCCAACATGAAGAATCAAAATATTTTTTTATACGGAAGGGAAGACGTGATCTTTAGTCGTGCGTAATTTCAAAAACTTTTATATAAACGTAGGAGTTG
>JAHWFO010002284.1:4167950-4182978 GCA_023313115.1 Rhysida immarginata
GACGTCACGAAAATGTTGATCGGCCAGTGACTTCTTCAACGGTCTGAAGATATGGCAGTCATTGGGAGCGAGGTCCGGGCTGTATGGAGGATGAAGCAGTGTTTCCCAGTTCCATCACTACAACAGGTCAGTGAATCGTTTCGCTGTGTGGGAATGTGCGTTGTCGTGGTGCAGCACGATGTCCTCCATTGCCAAGTCAGGTCTTTTCCTGCGTATGGCCGCTCGAAGATTCCTCAATGTGCTTCTGTAGCGTTCGGAATTGACAGTGGTATGCGCTGGAAGAAACTCAAGCAGTATAGGACTACGCAATCCCAAAAACATATCAACATGACCTTGCCGGGTGGAGGCACAGTTTTGAACTTTTTTGTCCAGCAGGTCCTCTCGTCCTTCTTTAAAAGCCTTGCACCAACGTTGTACTGTTCGGAGCTGCACGATATCACCTCCATACACCGCCAGAATTTCCTAATGCACAAAGAAAACGCATGACACTCCGCAGCTCAAAGGCACTGGACGATGGAATGAGAGCCGCCATCTTGTTTGGACTGTCAGGTTGCTATTGCTTGGCGAATGCACACGACACTAACAGGAAACAATGAACCAAACTAACTTTTATATATCGCAATTTTCTCATATCTACCGTCATCTTCGAGAAAAAAAATCGCGACATTTCTTTTTGATCACCCCTCGTAAAAGCTTGTAAAAAATCGTAGTGTGAAGCAAATAGTAGTTGTAAATTCGTTAAATAACCGTTTGAACTGTTTGGGGCAGAATTTCAAGTTTCCCTAAATTGTCTTTTTTCTCGAACGCTTTTAATCACTCTGTCGCTTCTCATTATGAAGCAATTTATACTTGCAATGGCCTCTAGCTCCCCTAAAAATTTTTAAATGATATCAACTGTTCGTTGCATCCTTTTCGAATGTTCACATTATATAGCCACCAGATAAAGCCTTTAGAATACTTTTCTTTGAATTCGCGCATATAATCTGCGCGGTCTTTTTTGTCGATAGAAAATGATGTTACAGGGCAAGGTGGCTGCTGCCGCGTTTGCTGCCATTTCTCCAGAATCCCGTCTTTAACTTACTTGAAGGACATACTTCGTCGACAATTTGAAGGACATAATTCTAAAGTCAATTAAGCCTAAATGCAGATTTCTCGAGAGATAACTGTCATCTAAAAATATATACTCATATGTGCGTGTATATACGGATAAAAATGGGAAGATGGTGCAATACAGTAAGCATACAACCAGTTAGCGGAGTTTATTAAGTAGCGGGAAAATGGAGCTACTTATTGGTTTTACAATGTCCGTCTGTCCCTTCATAATTTCTGCATTTTTGAGGTAGAAGGTTGAAATTCGGAATGTAGCTTGCTATGGGCATGTCCACCTTCACTTTGGTTTTGGTTGGTCCACTGCGGTCGGAATTACAAGGGTGGGAGTTAGAGGGGACCAAGTGATCTATGTGGTATTTAGGTATGTAAATGACTGAAATTTAGTATCCAGATTCTCTAGGCAAGATCTACATTACTATGAAGTTTAAGTTAAATTATTCCAGTGGGGTCGCAGTTGCGGGGGTGGCAGTAACTTGGTCTTTAGAACTACGGCAGCATGATATATCATTCGATCGAAAATGATGAGAAAGGAATGAAGATACGGTTCTTTTACATTTTCTAAATAACTATGTTCGAGAAAATCAATTTTTTGGATAAAAAAATTGGGGGGTTAAAAAGTGCAGATTAAGGGATAAAATAGATGAACTCAGGGCTTCTGTTGCTTTACTATACCTTCCTCGGGAGTATTACTTTCTTATTGTATTCCATAGCATAAAAAGTTTTTTTATATAATTATTATTTATTACCACTGATATTTTATTATCAGTGGTTTACTCTAGAATGTATTTGACTCTGTCCATCTTCTGCTTAATAAAACATTGGGCAAAAAAAAAAATACACACGTTATTAGAAACTTTGAGGTAAAATATTTTTTTATTGCTTAATCAATTAAACATAACTTTAGTAAGTCAAAATTTGTTTCAACCCAAAGTTTTCTCTGTTACTTTTTAAATCTTAAGAGTAGCTCTCCTTCAAAAAAATATATGAAAATATTACAGAATTTTAATATTCACTATAGGAGACTTATGTTGATGAAAATATTTTTGCTTGTAATCATTTTAGAATAAAGTAAATGTTAAAATATTTTAAAAACTACAAATTTCCTAAGTTTTATAATTTTCTGTCATAAATATGATGATTCATTAGAAACTTAAAAATTATTAATTAAAATTCAGAATCCGAAGCAAATTTTTAAACAGAAAAATTCAAGAATGAGGTGGACAGTGAAACGCACAATCATGACTAGTGTTTGTAAAGTTCCGGACTTGATGGTTAGTGGTTGGTGTAGATAAAACGGTGAAGGGTATTGATTGCAAGTCAGCATTCCAAAGCGGCTCATTAGTTTCGGGTCAAGAAAATGAGGCGGCGCAGAAAAGACGCGGAAACACTCTTGTTGAATTAACTTTTTCAGTCTTGGCAGTGGTTTCAGCGAAAAATGCTGCATCATTCTCTAAAAAGCGAAAATTAATTATGAATAATATGCTAGTTTTAATAGCCAGGAAAATGAAAGGACAGAAGCTACCTTAAAACTTTGATTTTTTTTTAATCTTGCTATTTGCACTAATTTCATTTCAAATCATGTGCCATTCCGCTTTAAAGCATTTGTTCAAATATTCCAAAAACTAAGAAAAAATGGTTGAGAATGTGTTTTAATTATTATTGATCGATTTTTATTTTGGTTTTCATTAAGTTTATCTTTGTCAGTGTTCTATGCATAACCTTCTTTTATTTCAGAGAATAGAACGATATCATTTTTAAGCAAAGAGGAAAATTAGTCATAGTTGCTGTGTCTTTTTGTTCAAAAAGTGGAACAATATATAACTTACTTTTCAGAGTAAGTTCGCGAAAGATGGACAATCTCTCTAATTTCGGATCTGATTGCATTCCTGTGTTGTAACTCAATTTATGGTGAGCTTAATTTTTAAAACAGGGTTTTTAAATTTCGGCAGGAAAATAGCACCATTTGGAATATATTTCCGTTTAAAACTTTAATACCCTGTTTAAATTTTTTTACTATCTATATGCCCTATAGTATAAAATACTAAGTTTGCCTGAAGTTTAAAGTAAATACAGGGTGTTTAAAAATTCGTTGGAGAAATTTCGTATATAGATTCAGTCCATAAATATAAGATAAGAATGTCTAATAAACATCTGTCCAAATTCGAAGCAGTTTTTGAGTAAATACAGGTTTTTACATTGAAGCAACTTTGTATTAATGCGCGCCCCCATTGCTACAAATAACTCGACAACATGTGATAAGCGTCACTTTATGTGAAGTCACCAGTCGCCACTGATCTATTATAACGTTTCAAAAGGATGGCATCATTGCGTAATTACACTAACAAAGTTCCTATTTTAAAGCGACAGAACTTGAATAATTGGAGAACCATTTAGGATTTGGCAGATCTTAAATGTTGGCAGTGCGCAGTTGTCCAAGATGTCTCGATAATCAACAGCATTCATCGTTCCTTTAACAGAAACAAGCTGGTCTGGGCACCTCACACTCTTATAGGAAACGTTCTCCAGGCATCCGCCAAACCCAGCTTCGTCCATCTGAATGCCAGAGTGTGCACCGTGATTCATCAGTCCATAAGACACGTTTCCACAGTTCCATGCTTCAATTTCTGCGAGTTTTACACTACTTCAAACTTCGCCTGAAATTGTTGTCAGTGATGAAGAGCTTGATTGCAGCACCACGACCGTGGGAACCCCAGGAATGGAGTTCCCAACGAACAGTGATTGGGCTAACAATACAGGAAGCAGAATTTCTGAATACTGTAGCGATCATTTCAGCAGAAGACCTTCGATTGTTTCAGGTTATGCGTGCAAGCACTCGACAATCTCTGTTTGTCAGTTTCTTGAGTCTGCCTGTTCGTGGTTGCCCTGTTGTTGCTCCTGGGTCTTCCACTTCGCAATCACATTGCCTATACATATCGGGTATTTGTAGAATGGCGGAAATCTCACGGACTGGCTTGTTGCACAAGTGGCATCCTTTGATGGTTCCACTTTGGAAGTCGCGGATCTCTTTTGAACGGCCCATATCTTAATAATTTACATGTCATTGTTATGCGACATTTGGGATATTCCCTGATTTATAAGGGGTCCCTAAATTTTGATCACATAATGTACAACATTTCTCAAGCGCTCTTCATTTAATAATTAATCCAAAATATTGAGAGGTTATTGCAGGTAAACCCATATGTAGTAATGGCGTAAAATAGAATTTTACATAAAATCTGGAATAAGAGTCTGAAAATTTAAAAATAATTCCATAATTGCATAAGTATGTTCTTATTTTATTTTATTTCAAATCCTTGTATTTATATTTCTTCATTTTGACAGAGAGAAGTTTCCGGTGATGTCTCCTGGCGGTGAAAATGAATGCAAGTGGATTCCAAATTCTTCTAGCAAGATTGTCTGATATTCTAATTCTTTGTCTCTGAACTTTATTGTTGTTGGTGAAATTAAATTTTTTACTTCACAATTATGCTGGTTATTAATACAGTGTGTTGATTCAGGAAGAAGCAGCCACTTCCATTTATATCTTCAAAAATATTACGGAATCTTTTGTGGAACTTCATCACAGTATCAGTAACTGTATGGTGAACGGCAGTAACTTTTTCATATACTCGTACATCTACTGCAATCTGTTTAGAATGTTTCTTATCGTCTAGTTTTCGAAATTTTTGCAAGCTGCCCCTGAGGGACGTCAAATACATGAACCATTTTAAACTAATGCTGCAATTTCACCAGAGCCAAAAGAAGATAAAAAGAAGCGGCATGAAAAGACGCATTGCTTACAGTGTAAGTAGCAAAACTAGGATTTAAAAATTAATTATGTTAAAAATATGGATGCTTTATTCAGTTATGGCACAGCTCAGATCAGTTTTAAGATGGAAGGACTTAATCGATTTCAACATTTTGAAATAAAAATTATTTAAGATGTTGGTTGTTAATAATGTAAATAGCGAAAAAGCAAATATTATTATTTTTAATTGAATGAACACCCATTTCATTTAATTTTCCAGTACTGGTTTTATTCGTTCGACCTGTGTGCTACAATCTTTTCGTCAAATTACAGAAGATATTAAAAGGTGATTGGACTGCGGTTAGGCATCCTTGGAACTTGCTCGCCCGTTTGTACAGAAAAATTGATTGACGTTCTTAAGTGGAGCCTGGAATGTGTATCCTCTGCTGTGGATCGAACGATGGTGGCAATGTCATTTTGTGCCAAAGCAGATTTAATGCTTCATGTATTCGCTGCCCGTGAGTAATGGGATTTCCGGGCACTTTTTCGATGATATTGCCACAAACTATCCATTCTTTTAACGAGTAACTGAGATATATATTTTTATCTGACATTTAAACTGAACTATAAAAAAAGACATAAACAATTTTAGGAAGACCATAAATTTAAAGCCTTGTTAAAAATAGGAAATCGGATTTAGCCTTCATTTGATTGAATATTTTTATTAAAAATTTTTCTTGGGACAAAAAGAAATCCAGAAGAAATTAGTCTTTTTTGCGTAAAATGTTGAGGAGTTTAAAAGTAATTTTATTCTATTTCATATCATTTTGAAAAGTAGAAAATTTCAAAAAAAGTACAAGACAACTCGGACAAATCACACTGTGGTAGAGGAAAAACTTATTTTTTAAGTTGGATTTTTGAAAAGACATTACATTTCAAGGAATCGTCATAACAAACTCGACATGAAAATTGTATTTGCATCCATTGTCATATTTTCTTTCAGTCGTCGCCCTTAGCGATCGTCAAAAATTGAGCCTGACATCTTCAGCTATTTATTCCCCACTTCCTCAACCCCCCCTTCCCATACCCACAAGCAAAACGAGTTGTTTCCGTTTTTTATTTTTTACAGATGTCACATGTCTTTCCTTGTTTTCGTACTTCTTATGTGATGTCTTGTTCAAAATAACATCAGCAGATTTGAAGTAGTTAAACAAAGACACTGAACAAAAACAAGAATTCGAGTTGTTAAATTTTACTTATTTTTCCTTCTTTTTAAGCAAAATTTTCTCCTCGTAATGGTTTTGATTTTTCATGTACAATTAAAAAAAAATACGAAGATACTTGTTATCTCAAAAAGCATTGTGAGACAATTTTTTATATTTTCAAGAATTTGAATCATTCCATTGTATTCAGTTATAATGGAGTTCTAATTATTTATTTATATTAAATTTTTTTATTAATTTTCCCAGTGCTGTAAATTTTATTACTTAAGAAAAGGCCTTATAATATTTGAGCAATTTACAAATTTACAATTTACAATTCATATAAATTCTCTATTCCGTGTTGTGTTATTTAACTATCCACTAATTTTCGCTCCATTGAGATCTTCTTTAAATTACTCTGAGTCAGTTTAATTATGTCCACCCTGTAGCTATACCTCTTCAACTGTAAACGTAATAAATGCTACATGTACATTAATATTGTAATAATAAATAATAAGTGTGGCGTTATAAGTTGTTAAGGCTCTTGCCCGCAAGCACCACCGCAAGGTAAGTGCTTATTACGAGACGATAGTCATTATTTTCACTTAATAGGAGTGTCTGCCTTACCACGACTACCCCTTGTACATTAATTTCTATAAAGAGCGCTTACTTTGGAATTTCTGTTTGCAGGCGTTTCAAAGTTTTATATGCAATACAGCTGACATTCCTTAATAAACCTGGAGTTATTTCCATAGAAACAGTGAAACTGAAAATGAAGAAGCTTATAATTACAAACCAGTCATTTTTATACTAGCTATTTCTAAGTATGAATTTCGATAAAAATTTGTCACATGCTAAGAGTGAAACATTTTACTAAAATTACTGTTATATTCCCTGAAACATATTAAGATATCACTACGAGATGGTATTAAAATGTCCGAGACTGATTCTGTAGATTGAAAACAGATGGCAGCACGGGAGGCAAAATGGCGTTGGGGGTATAGGAAATGGCACCTATAAAGTTTTGACCATCTGAAATCAGCAACTGAGGTGAGTGAATACCTGAGAACCATGCTTTCCTGTGGTGTCTAAGGGAACGTAACTTGAAAAATTGGTTGTTATTTAAACAGTTCTGGCCATCGAGGTTTGACACGATGGGAACGTATTGCTACGTCCTGGTGTGTAAGTCCGGATACAAAAAAAATAATAATAAATAAAAAAAAACAAAAAACAGATGGTAAGCGGTAAATATAATAATGAAAATGTGAATATAAGATATTGTAAATGTCTATGTTATTTTTGTAACAAATGTTTAAGAATTCTAAAGAGCTATTAATGGTTTGTTATTAATAATAAGCAAGAGTTTATCAAATAGCCCTTTAAGCTATATTTAAAATTACAACTTGTTTCTTAGAATTGAAGATGGGCACAGATGAAAGGCGGATATCACTTTTCCACAAAAAGAGTTTTTAATCCTCATAGATGTATACATTTCGGCTACTAAGTAGCCATCTTCAGTATTCAGTAGCCATCTTCAGTAGCCATCTTAGTAGCCGAAATGTATATATCTATGAGGATTAAAAACTCTTTTTGTGGAAAAGTGGTATCCGCCCTTCATCTGTACACAAGTATCCACAGTTCATCAAGGTTAGTTAATTATATTGTTTATATAATTTTAGCTATTGAAGGTGGGCCACCAGTGAATTAAATTAATATGTGAGTAACTTACATTACAAAAGTGCACCAAATTACCACCTCCATCTTTGCAGAATAAAACCCCAAATAGCAATAGCAATACCAATACCAATACCCAAACTATCCCTCTTTCTGGTGTAGCTCTCAGAGAATTTCTTGATGGAAAATTGGATTCATGATTTTCTATTAGAAGTAGGCCGAGTTGATGAATGAAAAGTAAGCCCGTCCTTTGCCATCTTTGTGGCGGTCGTGAATAGCTCGCGGTTTATTGTATCGGGGATATATATCCAGTTTTTATCTAGGGTGACCACCCATTGTCATCTGTCAGATGCAATGTACCGTTTCTGCCGTTCTGACAGACGATGACCAAGACCCTTACACATTTCAGGTTTTCTCGAATGATGCGCCCTACAGTTGTTGAGATATTTTTAAATTCTTGGCCATGTAGGTGAGTTTTCTAAAGATACCATATCTCAAACTCACTTGACGTTGACTTGTTACGGGCAGGCTGGATTCTGTTTCTGGTTCGCTTTTTACTACGATCCGTGCTTGAAATAGAATCCGTTGGCTCCTCTGAATAACGTTGCTGATGATACCTTAACTTTAGACGAGACATTGCACTTTCCTATTATTAGAAAATAACTGAAACCTATGTCGGAAAGTGCGCAAATGTACCTTCTCAAAACGTGTTCAATTTTGCTACCAAATTAGGCTTAACTTGTCAGCTAACTGCGTAGATGTATTCCCAGTGCATGTGCTTTAAGGCGCGTGCAGTCGTCACGAGAAATCGTGCAAGAAGGTCAAAATTGTTTAACTGCCTCAACTATCTGTAATACAGTTATTTAGACATTTGTGTGAAGCTTTGCTTCATGTTGACTCTGTTTTATTTGGTTTGCTTTTAAAGGTTATTAAGATAATCCTTGTATAATTTTGCTTGTATTCTTTTATTTTACAAACTTACGCGAATGCTATAAAGAAAAATTGAAAACTCTGATACTATTCAATCATTTGAACGCTACAAAAAAAAAGCGCGGATGGAGAGAATTTATTGTCACGCTTCTGGATTTATACAATGCCATTTTATAATAACAAGCTTAATAAAATAATCGATAGTCGACTTCCAATTTGAGAAAGCAAATTTCATAATAAAAAAAAAGTTACGACTAATTCCGAATTTAAGTATTAAACTTATTCTGCTTCTAACAAGGAAAATGAAACCCTATGCCATTTCAAGAGAAACCATTCCGTTATTTTTTCCGAGTTTTCGAGCTCTTTGGTTCCTAAGGTTTATAAAGCTTTAAAAAATGTTTTTTTTTTCTTCTACTAAAGTAAACTTTACATGAGTATCTTAATTTTTTCTCTGTTTAGTACTACACAAAAATTAACATTAATGCCAATGAGAGCAATTTTTCATAGGTCATGTTTCTGTATTCTCCAATAAACAGGATTACATGCAATGTGAGATGGAGTTTTTGTAAAAAAGAAAAATTTATTTACAGTAATATTGCGTTAAATGCTGTAGATTGGAACACAGACACAATGTTAATTTCATTGTATAAATGAATTGAAAAATATTGATTTCAAATAATTATTAACTTTCAAACCAATGAAGACATAATATCTAAAAAATTTAATATCGAATTTTTAAATTTTCACTCTTTTATTTTTGCATTTTGAAAGCAGTCAAATATATTGATTATTATAATGTATACTTTAATATGTCGTTTTCACATTAAAATTTAAATCAGTATTCAGATATTTAATTTGCTTAATGGTCACTTGAGAGTAGAATTGTTCCGATTTATTATAACATTCCTTTTGTATTACTTTGGGATCCCTAATCATGGCTCCCAAATACATAGAGAAAATCGATTGCGCAGCCTTTGAAATCGATGGACTTTGGCTGCTGCTTTCAGACTTTCTACTCCCCCCCCCCCCCCCGCCCTAATATTTTCTATGGCTTCGTATTCAGAAGGCTGGGTTTCGGCAAAGGCCTGGGAGGCACTGGTCATCAGGCAACGGTTGAGCAGGCTCGACTTTGCAAATAATTTCAATATCTGCAGACTTGCCATTGCTAAGGACACTCACAAATTCGAAACGGCGTCACGCCCACGCAAGAGCGCTGTATAAATAAGGAATGGAGTCGCAATCCGTCATGCAAGCCTGCGTCCCCTGTTTTGTTTTATTGCCTATCGGAGGCATCGTACGATTGATCCGTCGGTCAGCCGGCAAAAGGAGATTACGAGCGTATAAATCACAAGGCGCGGCTACGGTCGCCTCTTCAGAAACGCTGTTGTCATCAGAAGTGGTTCGACCGACCAGCAACAACAGCCTTTCTTATTAAATTCGATCGATTGGCAAACGTAAAGAATAAGAAGAAAAAGGAGGAGGTGGGGTGAAGAATAGGAGAATTGTGGGAGATAGAAAAGATGGAGGTGGGAGAGGTGCGGGAAGAAATAAAAAAGAGGGAGAGAGGACAAGCATTACTCAATAGTTAGTGGCGACATTCAAAAGCCATATCACGATTTCCAATTGAAATGCTGCGGAAAATTGATTTCATTCAAAAAGTCATAAAAATATTTCATAAAAATTATTACAAAATATTTCTGAATTATTGGGAAATATCATTATTCCTTCTGTGAGTCTAAAAAATGACAATTCAAATGTACTTGGCAAATGTATTAATTTTTTAATAACATTTTATAAAATGTTTTTCGATTTTATAATAATGTGAATATAGAGAATATTTTTCTTGCCGATTTTAAATGTTTTAATGCGTTATAAATAATGCTTTTACTTTGCAGTAAAAATTTTGGTGAAAGCTAAAAAATTAATTTCCCAAGTGATATGGAACTTTCGAAAATAAATGGCACATGTCTTTTCTTCTAAATGTTTTCAAATTTAATATAAAGGGTGTTCCGGGAGGAAAGATCAATATTTCGTATGGGTTTGGAATGAGTTATTGCAAGTCAAAAAGTTTATATAAACATGTAGTCTTTTATTAATGGTTTCTTAGATACAGCTATTTGAGTATATTTCATGGTTTTTAATTTTACTGCATTAATATTCTAATAACTTTATTATAACAAATTTTTGAATATTCCGCAACGTACTCCGATGCATTTTTCAATTCTTTCGAGAACGTGGCGAGATGCGGCCTGAAGGTATCGTCACCTTTTCTTATTTGGTCCATATGTGCAATAAGCTTGTCTCGCGTATTGACTGTAGTTTTATAACCTCACACTTTAACCAACCCCATAAGCAGAAATTCAAGGGAGTTAGGTCGGGTGATCTTGGTGGCCAATCAACTGTTCCATCGAGACCAATTGCAACGATTAGGAAAAACTGTATTTAAAATTATTTAGGCTGCTTTAAACTATTCAATACTTAACCAATGGCTGTATCTCAGAAACCATTAATAAAAGACCATATGATCATATAAACTTTCTGACTTAAATAACTCATTCTACGTATACCACACAAAGTATTCTTTGCCGTAGGAAAGCACTATGGCAACTACGGCAAACTGAGGCCCCTCTTCGACTTTGCAGGTATTGATAGGAGAATGGAAAGGTTCATTTCATCTGCATTCGTTTACCTGCACAACACACAAAATTAATTCACTTGTTCAGTTATTCCAACATTCCTACCTTAAACAAAGGTTATATTATAGTTCTATTTTACTTATTCAACTATGTGTATTCTACATCTGCAATATTTCAATATTCCCTACGAGGGCGGACCTTTGGGACACTCTGTATCTTAAAGACAAACTAGAATAGAGACAATAACCTACAATCCGAATATAAAAATATTAAAAAAATACTTGATGAAATGTGAGCATTTTTACTAAATAATGTTTAACTGCGCATGCCCAAAATGACATGAAAAATAATTTCCCAAGATGTTTAGTTTGAGACAGAAGCAATGGCAATAGAATGGACATTCTACTTTGTTATATCTTAACCTGGATCCCCACAGTTATTTTTTGCGATATAAACTTCACACTGGGGTCTTTGAAACCCAACTTATAATTAAGAAATGCAATAAAGACTGTGGGTACTTACACAAGTGAAGTCGAAAGAACTGGAATACCACTTCCCACAAAAACAGTTTAAAGATTTAGCCCAAATTTTCTACAAATCTGTTGTATGGGACTATAATATATTTTTTCTTTCCCTCCTTGGTCTGATTAAAGTGGTTGTTTCTCCAATTTTCTTCTTTCTCTCGTATTTCCTTACGAGTGTTCAATGAGTTGGACCTGGTATCCATTGTAGGTTTCATTCCTGTTTTATCATATTCATTTCTTCAATTTTCTTTTCATTAGTCATTGGAATGTTGATACTGTAGCTCTGTGAAATATAGTTGATACCCAACTTATGTATTTACTTACTTTTTAACAATTAATAAGAAATTTAAATATTTTATGGTATCAATAGACTGCTGATCATTAAAGAATTGATATTAGAAAAAATATATTTTACTTCAACTGTACATACATGAGAGCTAAAAAAAAAAATAAAATATAACAAGTTTTTTACAACCACAGTTATAAACTGCTTTTAACAAAAAAGTAAATATATAATTCAAAATACTAACAGGAGAATTACCCAAATAAGGTTCTTTTTAACAGTAAAAAAAAGAATGGGTTCGGTACAATTACACATAGCCATTCTTAGTCATGTGCTTTTAATTTCCTACTTTTTGTTCTTCACACCTCAGCAAAGGTCCATACAATATAGTCTATGACAGGCAGAACATGCAAATCTTTCTTATCACTTACTTTCATTCACCAATATATTCTCCACTTCTATTTCTTATTCTCTTTGATTTAATAGACGACAATTTATAGCCATTACTCTGAAAACTGAATCACAGCTAAACATAGACTAGATATAATGAACTCACGGTGAGGCCTCACATACACTTGCGCTTAATAAAATTGTTCCGGTAGCATCTGTTTCACTAAAATGTGAAAAAGATACATATTCCAACTTGGCTAACTGAAAAAAAAGTGATTCAAGCCATTGTCACATCGCAATAACTGAGTGCAGTTCCAGGGTTAATATGCAATTTAATTCATGCTGTGATAAGAAAAATAAAAACACTTACGAAGACTGAGTAATAAATAAATAAACAATTAAATTGTAAATGAATTTAAAAAAATAAACTTTAATCCTGTTTCTCGGAAAACAAACAGAAACTCGGCTGGAGATGCGCTACTTATTCACCCAGAACACTAAATCATTTAAGTAAACAAAAAATGTCAGAATGGCCTCTCCCTATATCATTTGAAAGAAAAAATTGCTCTTTCTGGATGTAAAAAGAGGGATTTGGTATTCATAGAGCAAATAACAGAAAATTGTATTTGTTGTTGCTTTGCAAATTTTTTGTAGAAAACAAACCATTTTGTGTGTTTTAACAGTTGAAAAAAGTTCTTTATAAACAAGTATAATTTTAGTAAGTTTCAAATTATATTTGTTTATGAAGAAGTTGTTCTTAGAGTCCTCAAATTACTTCCAACTTCAAAAAATTAATTTGGGACCCAAAGACAACGAGTTTAAATCCATTATTAAATTTTAGTTAGGATTTATTCACAAAAAAATGGAATGGCGTTCAGTGTTTCAGTTTCTTTTTTAATATATTTTAGGCTACCTTGTTTTCTTTTCTTCCTGGAAAAGGGCATTCCACGTGTGAAATGGCACTCTTGATTACTCTGATTGTCTTGCTGATGGAACTACAGCGGAAGCAGAACGTCTTTATTTGGGGAGATTTTTCTAACAGGCGATTGTGATACGATCGAATTTTTAGTTGTAGCCACTAGCGTTTGCATGTAATAGAATCGTTTGAGCGACGAAAGATCAGAAGCTTGGAAACCCACAGCCATCTGAACCACTGACATGGAAGATAGGTTTCTCGATCACTTGTAGAAAACTCAATGAGCAGGACATGGACGAGTCGCAACAAGGGAGGGCGTAACTAATTGGTGCTTGGAGCATTTGACAATTTTCCACAAATACCCTTGAACCCGTTCCACTTGCAAACGTGTCCAAGGTCTTAGCGAGGTCTGAGTTTCCTCCACGACAAGCCATCTGTCTGCGAATCAATTAAGATTCTTCATCTGCTTCCTGCTTCCTGTCGTTTGTCTTGTTTGCTGATGTCTTCACACATGACAGGATAGTTAAGCATCACAAACATCTAATACAGCAATCAAAATATAAACAGCTTAATTACTAGAATTTTGACTGGGATTGATGATGTCATCTGCTTTACGACTTTATAATACCATGTCTAGATAACGCAGGAGAAAATTAGATGGATCTTTCATTAGGAATTGACTACTTTACATTGCTTCTGGCAATCTGCAAATTAATGAAGTTCATTTGGTTGGTTTCATCCTGACAGTATGAAATCTGTTAGCATATCAGAGAGGAATTTCTTAAATACGAGGGGAAGTCAGTAAATAAGTTACAAATGAATATAGAAATGAAATAATTAAGAGTAGTAACTTGAAAACTACTTTTATTTCTCCGCACAATCTCCCTGTACAATGAGGAACTTGTCTTATCGTCTCACAAGCTCCCTCAAAACCAGCAGCATAAAATTCTCTGGGCTGCTGTTGGTGAGTTTTGCACTGCAGCGCACCAAGCGTCGGATGCGTAAAGGGCTAGAGGCGTCTACTTAGCTCCCTTTAGACAGCGTTTAACGCAACCTTTTATGCGGAATAAATAAAAATAACTCTGGTTTTATTAATAGCCTGTTATTTTGATATCATTATTTGACATAAAAATTAAAACAAAATAAAGTTTGCATACTCCTTTATTTTCTTTTATCCATACTGAATAGTGAAATACAAATGAAATTTCAAAATTGTACTGATTGTTAATTTTTTAAATAAAGCTCACAAATTTTTTTACAACCAATAATCACAACATTACCAAACAAATTTTTAATGTTAAATAAAATATTTTTGTTTCAAAGAAATGAGTCAGAAATAAACTATAAACGAATAGCAAAAGCTTATGAAAAAATTAAACGATTTTCCAGAATTTCTTCTATAAGTAATACAATATTAAAATTAATAATAAGTTTAAAATTGAAATACTGTATATGCCGTTTGCATTTTTTTAAAATTACAATTAAAATGATTTAACCAATTTAAACAAATTTTATTGATGAAGTTGATGGAGGCCTTACAGTACAAATTGGGAAAGAAAACACACGGAATTCCTGGCTTTATCAAGGATACAAATGAAGAAGCACGCAAGGTGCC
>JAHWFO010002284.1:4183378-4214008 GCA_023313115.1 Rhysida immarginata
AGTCACTCATGGCACGTTGTTACGAGTCGTTTGATATATTACATGCCATATCTTAGCATTGAATGTTCCAAGGTTACCATATGGTATCATAGGGCACTATTAGGGCACGTGCTACTAAACCAATAACTATGATCATTATTTTCTCGTGATATTCACTCATGGCACGTTATTACGAGTGGTTTGATATATTAATGCCATATCCTAGCATTGAAAGTTCCAATGGTACCACTTGGTACCATTAAAACACGTACTACTAAACAATTCAGACATCACTATATACCGTTATATTCATTCATGAGACATCCTTGCACGTACACGTGCCATTAGACCAATACTTGCTATCACTAGTTACTCTTTTATATTCGTTCATGATATGTTGTGACAATTTGTTTGATATATTACTTGCCATATCTTGTTATAGGAAATGTTTAAGAGGGTATCATAATGGTACTATTTAAGCACGTGCTATTAGAGCACGTACTTATTCCTGCTATCTCACGTTCGTACTTCTGCGTACTCTGTCCCATTTTAATGGATTGGTGAAAACAGACTGTGAAAAAGTTAATTCGTTTTCAAGTTATCGTAATAAATGCTAAGCTCCCTAGGAATACCAAAATTCTCTTGATTTAGGGAGCGAACTGCCCTTTTAATAATCGTCAAACACGTGCATCCTGCACGGACACCATCTCATTAATGTTTAGAGCACGCGCAGAATCGAACTCATGTTCTCAACACGCGTTTTACCAAATGCGAGGATAATTCGTTTCTTCCAGCAATTCAAGACATGATTGAATGAATTGTGAGATTGCAATACATGCAATTCAATACATGCAACGCAATGAATTGTGGGATTGTCTACAGACGGACGGACGGACGGACGGACAGCTGGACAAACCGATCACATAAGCACATTTCTATAAATAGAAAATGTGCTAAAAAGAAAGAATAGTTAAATTAGGTCGGCAATGGGCGTTAGCATGAAGTGTATGTCGAACATTATTTGAGAATTGATGAGTTTATCTGGTGAATTACGCCTGGCTTTGTAGATTTCGATTGCTTCTAAAATGGCAGTCTTGAAGGGGTCGTTGGAACGGTGAACACCGGACATAACGTCGTTCTGGTTGGAGGGCTTATGTCCAATGTCCAAAAGATGGACGGCAAATTGTGACTTCTTATCTTAAGGTAAGAAGCGATGTCTCTTTGTATCTTATGGCAAAATTGCGGGAGCTTAGGCGATGTAATAGCTATCGCATTGGCTGCAGTCGATTCGGTAAACACCAGATTTAGAGTATATGTCAACGGTATAGGGTAAAAGCGTTTACGTTTACAGAATGGAAGGGTACGGAAGGAAACACGCAGGTTGAAGGAAGGGAGGAAATTGGAAAGGCGGTAGCAATGAAGGCTGAGGAAAGGGATAGATATCCATTTGGTAGGTTTTGTAACAGGCAAGGGGGGACGGCGTAATGAACGTTTTCTGGAGCGTATTATGTTGGAAATAGAAGACTGGAGTAGCCGTTAGTGAAGCCGAGGAAGTGGATGTCGATCTGTCAGAAGAGCTTAGGGGAAGGTTAAGGGCGGATCAACAAGGAAACGGAAGGAAGCAAACTTGTGGGATGAAGGATGGGCTGCGGATGGCCTATGCTTCATGTCCCTCGATGTTGTCAATCTGTACACTAACGTGCCCGTTCCTAAAACCTTGAATATCCTTGAACACCTCTTGTTTTCCTCCACCCTCCCGAAACAACGATCCATCGAACTCCTTTCCATCTTGTCCGTCATATCCACCCAAAACGTAATGACGCCACCTATTCCCAGACTAATGGCCTTGGCAAGGGTTTCCCCCTTAGCAGTTTCCTATCCAAAGTTTTCACCCAACGCCTCGAACAGATCCACTTGGTTTGGTTTGTTTGGTATTAACGTCCTTTTCAACTGCTATGGTCATTTCAGGACGACGTTATAGGGGCCGCAAATTTTACCTCGCAAGGGTTCTTTAACGTGCAGCCGGCAAACGACTACACGGGACCAACGGCTTTGCTTCCCTTCCGAAGGAAGTGCGTGATCTCAGGATTTCCCCCTGAAAAATCCTCGTCGTCCTCGGCCAGGATCGAACCCGCGTACTCGGGCATCAGAGGCGATCACGCAAACCACTGAGCCACCGAGGCCGATTCGAACAGATCCACTTTACTCATTTGCTATCCTCTTCCACCATCCACACCTATCATCGACATATCGATGATATCCTTATCATTTTTGACTTCCTCACCACCACCCCCACCGCCATCGCCACCCTCTTCAATTCCTTCTCCTCCCATGCACAATTCACATATGAAACCGAATCCAATAACTCCATCCCTTTTCTCGACGTGACTGTTTCTCGTAGCCCACATTCTGACTGTCTTACCTTCAATGTCTACCGCAAACTTACCGCTTCTTCCAATCTTATCCAGCCTCCTCAGCCCATCCTTCATCCCACAAGTTTGCTTCCTTCCGTTTCCTTGTTGATCGTGCCCTTAAACTTCCCCTAAGCTCTTCTGACAGATCTAACGAGTTCCGCAACATCCACTTCCTCGTCTCCGCTAACGGCTACTCCCAGTCTACTATTTCCAACCTAATACTCTCCAGGAAACGTTCCTTACGCCCCCCCCCCTACCTATTACAAAACCTACCAAATGGATATCTATCCCTTTCCTCAGCCTTCATTCCTACCGCCTTCCAATTTCCTCCCTTCCTTCAACCTACGTGTTTCCTTCCGTACCCTTCCATCCTGTAAACGTTCTCTCAACCCGCCTTTACTCTGTACCGTTGACATATACTCTCAATCTGGTGTTTCCCGAATCGACTACACCCAATGCGATTGCTATAACATCGGTTTAAGCTCCCGCAGTTTTGCCATAAGATACAAAGAGACATCGCTTCTTACCTTAAGAAAGATAAGAAGTCACAATTTGTTGTCCATTTTCTGGACATTGGACATAAGCCCTCCAACCAGAACGACGTTATGTCCGTTGTTCACCGTTCCAACGACCCCTTCAAGACTGCCATTTTATAAGCAATCGAAATCTACAAAGCAAGGAGTAATTCACCAGATAAACTCATCAATTCTCAAATAATGTTCGACGTACACTTCATGCTATCGCCCATTGCCGACCTAATTTAACTATTCTTTCTTTTACTTTTTTTTTTACACTTGTATTAGTGCTTTGCTTTGTTTTTTGTTTTGTTTTTCCTTTACTCTCTGTTTTATTTAATTATGTGAAATTTTACAAGTTATTTAACTGGTAATTGTTCCTACTTGTTTTAATTATTTTTTCTTATTCACTCATCATGTTCCAACCAATCACAAGCATTCAACCAACTCTGCTTTAGCAATTTTCTTTTTTTGTATCCAACCAATCAATGAATTTGTATTCAACCAATCAATGATTTTTTAGATCATTGACTGTTTATACTAACATAATCTATATACAGGGTGTAACTAAAGGTGTGTTACAAACTTTGGGGAATGATAGAACTGGTCAAAATAAGCATTTTTTGTTCTATGAACATTGGTCCACAACTGCATTGTTTAAGAGTTATAGCAGCTGTTCAAAATGACGCCCTTCAGCGTCAATGCAGGCTTGCATTCGTTGCTGTACGTTGCAAGACACCCGTTGCAGCATCTGCTGGGAATCCCTGATGTTGTCTGCTGCTACAGCCAATCGTGCGATGAGTTAACCACTGAATTAACCATTGTTTCGTACATCAGGGACTTTAGGTGGCCCCACACAAAGAAATCCAATGGTGTTAGGTCTGGTGATCGTGGCGGCCAGGTAACTGGACCACCCCGTCCAATCCAACGATCGCCAAACATATCAGTGAGGAAGGCCCGGACATGCTGTGAGAAATGTGGAGGTGCACCATCATGTTGGAACCATTACTTGACGGATATTAAGAGGTATGCCATCCAACAGTTCAGGCAGCACCTCCTGAAGGAAGACGAGGTAGGTTTGTGCATTCATACGAGCTGGGAGAATGTACGGCCCAATGAGGCGATTGCCAACAATACCAGCCCACACGTTGACAGAAAATCGTTGCTGGAAGCGCCTTGTCGAAATGGCATGTGGGTTGATACGGTCCCAAACATGGATATTCTGGTGGTTGAAAATGCCTTCCCTGGTGAAGGTTGCTTCATCAGTGAACAGCACCTGCTGTGGGAATGCTGGTTCCTCTCTACAACGTGCAAGAAACCATCTGCAGAATGCCATACGTGGTGCAAAGTCAGCAGCTCCAAATGCTTGCACTCGTTGCATACGAAACGGATGAAACAGTTGGTCATGCAGAACTCGCCAAACAGACATGTGATCTGTGTTCATGATGTGTGCAAGCGCACGGGTGCTACATGTTGGTCTTTCGCGAACTCTACGAAGCACAGCTTCTTCGAATTGAGCGGTACGACGGGTGCGAGCGCGACCATGCTCTCCACGCATCACAGCTACACTTCCTGTTGCTCGTAGACGTCGCACAAGCCGAGCAAACATTGTGTGAGCTGGCTGACGACGTTGTGGAAACTGCCGTCTGTACAGACGACAAGCAGCCCTTCCATTACCGTCTGCAGCACCGTACACTAACAACATGTCAGTGCACTCGTTAAAGGTGTAGTCCATATCCGGATGCGATCACACACGTTAGATTTTTTAGTGTGCAGGATCTGCTTGCATGGTAATGTGATGGTGTGGTCATGTTACTTTAAAAATTTACATGACCATACCATAATTCACAAAGGGGTGTGTCATAAGCTTGGAACAGTGGCTAAAACTCTTAAACGATGCAGTTGTGGACCAATGTTCATAGAACAAAAAATGCTTATTTTGACCAGTTCTATCATTCCCCAAAGTTTGTAACACATCTTTAGTTACACCCTGTATAAAAAGGCACCTTGCGTGCTTCTTCATTTGTATCCTTGATAAAGCCAGGAATAAAAGGCGAAACTAGTCGGAATTCCGTGTGTTTTCTTTCACAATATGTTATCCATCAACTTCATCAAGAAGGACAGTACAGAGAACTCTTCATTTCTTAACCTCTGTAATTTTAAATGATCGGATAATTCTTAAAATTACAGTGTTTCCATCAATTCTTGTCTTCCTTTTATTTCTCCTAATCTTTTTTATATGCCACATCGTTCTTCATTAAATATTTTTTACGGGGTGCTATTCTTTTATTTTCTGTTTAACTGTTAACGAATCAGCAGTTATGTTATCAGATTCAACAAGAATTCTGAATGAACTCAAATGAGAATGACATTCATTTAAAAGCGACGGCCCGAGGCGTCCGTTGGCTGCTTTCCCACAATAAAAGAGTTGAATCTAGAGACGCTCTGCTTTCCTCAATTGCCACCACATTGAACGTGTCTGGAGATCCATTATGTGTCTCGATTCCAGAAAAACGTTTTTTGAAACAAATTAAAATTCCCTTACCAGAAAGGAAAAAAAAAAACAACCTAACGCCTAACGACAACTAAAGGGAAGGATAAAAAAAAGCCCAAAACAAACAATCTCTAAAATTGAATTCCCATTCCTTAGGATACAAGTAAGAAGTGTGTCTGATTTTGTGCATTCAAGTGAAGTTTACTAGCATAGAATGGATTTCGAAAAAAAAATAGAGGGAGGTAAGCATTCAAGTTTTTATAGATCGAAACACGATTGCTTTCATTTTAATCAAAATCTCAAAAACGGGAGTCATCCATTTAGAAGTCTTGGAGTTGGCGGGAAAAGACGCATTTTCTTTTTTCAAGTTTTAATTATCCTGAAATTTAAATGACGCAATTTTCTGTTAAGGGAAAAACAATGCTCTCATTTTAAGATAGCAAAAATAATCAAATTCCCCCTTAATATATAAGGTGATGCCTTAATTATATTTAATTATCTAAGCTTCTTTTTTCTATCACTAATTTATAATGTATTTTCATCATCTTGCTGATGATTAAAAAATGAATAATTCACGATTAGGGGCCTTCCCTATCTTTGAGCTTACACTTTGGCTGCTAAGCAGTCTTTTGGACACAGTATCTGCGGTGGTCAGCTGGTAGAGGCAAGGAGACTCATGGTCTCTGGTTCGCATCCAAGTCTCGGAATTTTTCCTTTCGCTTTTCATCCATATGTAATTAGGATAGGTGAAGGTAAATAGTCGTCCTTAATGTCCAGACCCAGAGTGCAAGGAACTCAAAATTCAAGTATGTATTTTAACGATTTTAAGCAAAAATTACCATTCGCTTTTAGTAACCGAGCAAAATGTATAGTACTTTTTATTTAGTTTTGTTCAACGTACATTAACAGGACTAACCCTTAAAAATGCTTTATATTCAAGTGTTATAATCAGTCCGCAAGGCAAGTAAGATCCTAACAGAAGAAAATAAAAAGATAAGATTAAAACAGACGATGGAAACGAACTTTGACTGTCATCTAGAATGTGAGATAAAAAGATTCAAGTCACATAGATAAACTTTGGACAGACACAAAGATTTAATGTTATGTTAATCCTAAATTAATAATGGAATGAAATTCTTATGTTTTTGTCATTAAATAATTTAGTATTATATCCATAGAAACGTTGAGTCGATTTCCTTTCCGATCATTCTTAGAGGTGTTAAAAATTTTTTGAGGTTAATTAAGAATATAATTGTTTATGAAATTATTTTTGTGCTGCAAATGACTGTGAAAACGACAGACTGGTTCTAGTTGTTAAGATAACTACAATTAAAACGTCATCTTTATAATACTTTACATAAAAAATAAAATAAAATAAAAAATAAATATCTTAGTACTTATTTGTGCATGCTTTACTCTTATATTGTTCCTCCGAGTGACCAACATTAAAAAAAAAAACACTAATGATTTCATAGGAGACGATGGATTCCACTATTTCCACAAAGAATTAGAAAATAGTGGTATAACTTAAAACTTGGAGTGCGAAATCATTTCAATTAGTACGTTGACATAAGAATTTTTGTGGTATAACTGTACTTTACATACTTTACATCCAGATCAAATTATATTGACAATGAAGCTGCAGAATTTACCTATTTCTCAACGTAAAAATCTGATCGCTCAACACATTTCTTTCATCGAGGCACCATTTTCATTATACCGTCTGTATCCGTTTTCTGGTCAGACGGCCACTTGCGGACGGCCGATTTCACTTCCTGGTCAGAATCAAACCATTACCCGGCCATAAACCTCTTCATGAGACCAAAGAGATTAAATTCAGAAGATGCAAGATTTGGACTATACGGTAAATGCTGCCGGAATTCAGAATATGTTTGCGCCCGTTAGCTTGCAGCAGTCTCAAGTTTGCAGAGTTAATGCAATCGCCATCATACCATCATACACTTCCACCATATTTTTGTAAATTTCAGTCGGGGCTTTTCTGTCAAGCCTTGCTGCTCTTCGACTGTAGACGAAGACAGCACACAATTTTTAACTTTCTGTGACATGATATTCAAACGTTTTTTCAGGCAAATTTCAACCTTTGGGAAGTACTGCGGCACAATAAAAAACGGTGCGTTACATATTGAAGTACGCTCGTAGATTCCCACCCAGCCTAATTCTTGAAGATATACTGTAGATGGCTGATAAGTGCTCCTCAAAGCTGGCAAACACGAAAGTAACTTTTCGAACTGTCAGCTATTATTTCCATCTTCCCTTTAATGCAATAGATACATGGAATAAACTACATTTCGAATTAAGAAGCGAAGTGTTTAATTATAAGTTTCAGACTTATCAGCAAGATGACTCATTTATCATAGGCGTGAAAAAAAATGGTTTTGAGTCTTACTGACGAGACAAGTTTAATGTGACTTAATGAATGTGTTGCCTCAACCGAGTGTACCAAGTGATTCTGAGACGAAATGAACGTAATATTGGAATATGACGAAAAAGCTTTTTTAAATTCTTGTGGAATTTGAAACTCGCATTATTGGAATATTATCTTATATTTGTAAATAAACTTTAATTTTTTAGCCCGTACATTTTCTAGCGTTTTTGAGCAAGCCTTTAAAATATTCGGAAGTCCATTAAGTTTAAGAACCAGTGTATTTCAAATATTGTGGAAAAAGAAGCTAGGAAAGCAAACATTTGGGTATATCAACCTTAGACTTTCAATCCATAAGATATTTAGCTTTATGACTATGTTTCTTTGTCAGTTTTTTCCCGTGGCATTTTATTCGGTGATCATTGAAAATTACAATCTAAATCTACAGGAGGGAACACTTCATATTTAATACATAAGATGGATAATTTCACTGTTAATGCTCTTTTTTTCCACCCCTCTTTCGTATTCCGTTTCAAAAGTCGAGTCTTTCACTTCTTTAGATTGCGCCCATGCATATAAAGTGGTTCCCATAAACTTCTTATTTGTATTTCCATCTGTTCGCACAGCTCTTAACCTTGTTTAAAGTGGGTTTTCGAAAGGCTTAGCCGGCGGTGAAAATTAACGATGTGCCTGGTGAAGTGTGCGAGCAATCGACCACAAGCCCGTGACTTCGCACAAGACCATGGAAGGCGAAAGAAGAAGAAGAAGAAGACGAAGGCCTCTCTCATTCACTCTCTCTTCCTTCTCCTCCATCTTCTCTCTCTCTCTCTCTCTTTCTCTCCAAGGCCCCACCTTCGTTCGTTCGTTCGTTCATTCGTCCGACTTCACCGCTTCATCAGAGCTGAAAACGCGGTTCCTGCGAGCGCCTGACCCGTTGAATAATGCGGAATTCAAAGCAGCACCTGGTGTCGAGACCTTTCTCGAAGGCGCGGTGCCTTTAGCGAGAAAAAGAAGAGTGTGATGGAAGGAGAGCACGTGACAAAAGAAGAAGATAAACAGAAGGGAAGAAGGAAGAAAGGAAGGAAAGAAGGAGATGGGAGGGGATAAAAGCAAAAAAAGAAAGAAAAAGTTGAAAGGAAAATAGAGGGAATAGTTGGAGAAGGAGAAGAGGAAGCAGCGAAATTTATATGATGAAAGTAAAAGATAAAAATATGAGCAATCCTGACCGTAGTTTTTGAGTAAATTTTGTACTTAAAAACACATTACGTATCCATTAGAAATTTGACAAAAAATCAAAAAAAATTTTTATGCAGATCTTTTGTTTGGGGACAACTTGACCACCCACCTTACAGTCCGGATCTCGCGTCCAGTGGCTACCACCTGTTCGGGATCCAAAGGAGATCATCGGCCGCCTGCATTTCAGTGACGATGAACAAGTGAAAACTGCGTGACTTTCTTCACTGGCGGCAGCATCTATGAAGTGATCACGCGGAAATAAATTGAACGCTATGACAAGTGCTTAAATAAACTTGGAAATATGTGGAAAAATAGTTAAAGGTACATAGAATCTGGTAAAGAAAAAATTTGGAAATATATTTAGTAGTGTTGTTTTTATTACAAAACGGACCTTACTTTCCGAATAACCCTCGTAAATTATTACACATTACACTGTTTTGAAGGGGAAGTTTTTGATCACGTAGAGTAATTTAATATCTGTGTATATATTTTCATTATTTTTTAGACTAAATTGTAAATTCAAACATCTGCCCATTATCTTTCTAATAAAATTAGAGCAAATTTTTTTTATAAGATGAAAAATATATTGGTAATAATTCTTGACGTTTCATAAATCAACGTGTTTGCTTTCAATTTTATTTAGGGTAAGCGAAAAAGTTTGAGGCATTTTATTAATGTTTTTATTACGCTATTTATTTGTTTTATTATCAATTTGTATTGACTCTACCAGGAATGTTATATAACTAATAAATAGGGAATGTTCTGTTTCTCAAAAACAGAACAGTTAGAAAATATAAAAAGCGGGATTTATTGATAAAACTTTCCAAATTTCAATGTAATTTATTTGATTTCCAGACCTAAATGGAGGTTCCACGTTTTTAAAGGCTACAGCAGACAGGTGAATTAGTAAGGTCTTCTCCACGAATAAAAAAGGTAAAGGAAGGAAGAAGTAATCTTAGATATTCTTTCACCCCCTGTAGTCTCTGAAATAAGTATGGGATCAGGAAGATTTTAGTCTGGATTTTCTCAGTTTTTTCTCTTTTCGATCAGATGGTAAAAAATATAATAAATTGTTGAAGGGATAAAAGCGGATTTTTCGTTTGAACGGTCAACCACGAGCCTCTAGATAAGATCAATAAAATTTAGAGAAATTTTAACCTTTTCCTTATCTGGTAGTAAAACTGAAATATAGTATAAAAATTATAGTGTTTTTATTTAAATTCAGAAAAATTTCGAAATTGGTATTTATAATGTTTATTCTCATTTTCTAACTTTATAGAATTTTTATTTGTACTTTCAAATATAACTGTCTTCACAATGGTTATTCTAAAAAATGTTGATCTCCTTTTAACTTATGAAAACAAGAAATAGTCAAGCAAGAAGAGTTATATGTCCACATTTTTATTGCATCTTTATTAGAAAGTTGGCGATACAGCAAACATTCCTTTTGAAACCAGTTAATTCCCAAACGCTTTGTAGCTTATAGGCTTCAGTTCTGCAATTGCGGTGGTGACTAGTTTTGTTTTTTTTTTGTTGTTTTTTTTTTCGTTTAACGAGATCGGCAGGTAATAATGGAAGAAACACCAGGAGATACACATGAAGAAATTCAGACCTTTCAGATATGATTAAGATGTCGGCCTCTTTCGACCATTTACCGTTTAGGGAAAGTCATATTGAGATAATCCTGGTTTTCGTGATTTCGTGCGTCGTCTTTGCCAATAAAGTTTACCCGCTTTACTACGTTTATGCAGGGTTATTCACTAGTCGTGGAACTTTTTCGAAAATCACCACATAAAAACTATCCAACTGATAATACAGTAGTAATTCTTACGATAATGATAGACTGATATTCTCTTTTAATTTTTGGCCGATGAAATGCAAGAATATTTCAATGAAAATTTGCAATGATGTTGAATAGTAAGCGCGCATCAGGAAGATCTTAATGCGGTGGCCATCTCGGTCTTCAAATTTAGCCCTATGTAACTTTCTTGTTGGGATTCATGCAGGATGCTTTTGGGATTCATGACATCTTGCTGATCTCAAAAAATTCGCAACCCTAGCACCAGAGCCCTGACATTGTTCGACTGTGATATGCTGATATTTGCCTGAGCATTGAGCATTTGTTAGATAAGTAAAAAAAAAAAATTAGGGAGGCTGCCTCTATTTCAGCTTAATAAAATGGGTATCTGTCGCATTGTTCGACGTTCTAAAATTATTGATTTTCTTATGTATTAACCTATATTACCTATCAAACCAATTTGACAGTATGACCCAAAAGTCAGAACATGATGAAATGCGCGTCGTAGAACAGAAATTAAAAATTATTTCAAATCGTCTTAAACAAAATAACGAACAAGGGAAACGCAAAGGATATTTAAATTTTTTTAGTTCGAAACCTAAATCTCTGAAAAACCGAAAATTCCGAACGTAGTTTCCAAAAGTGGAACGTCTATCCTGGGACGTCAACGGAGGCATGGGTTTGCTTCATTGTGTAAATTAATGCATCGCACGCGATATTAATCATCATCAATACATACATAAAATAATTAATTTTATTTTATTTATTTTTTATTTTATAATAATTTTTTTAAAATATGCCACGATGTTATTAATGCGCTGATCTTTCAATTTAAACAAAGTTGTATGTGAGTTGTCCTTTAAGCTCTTTGCAATTATCATTTTTCCAAAGGTATTCTGGTACAAGTATTTACCTTTATGCAGAAGATAAAAAATGCGACAAGAATAAGATTAAGAGAATCTCGTGTTATATAAAACATTTTTTCGTGTCATTTTTTTGTAATAAAACATACCGACCTATCTACCTTTACATTTTCTATTCATTCTGTCATTTCGGAGTTTTCTGTCATAATTTGTATTCCTCAGTTGTAATCCACAATTTTTACACTTCTTGCCATGACTGTTTGTAGACAACCTTACGGTATACGTCGTTGGAATAAATTTCTAAACACTAACGAAACTGGAGAACCTCTTTTAAAGGTACACATGACAGCGTAATAAAATAACGAGAGCTTTATAATTTGCCAACAATCCCGATAGAGTTCTTCACTGTTCTTAATTTTAGTTGATAATAATAAGGTAAATTAAAATATAAAACCCTCGAAAACGGCGGCTTACATTTACGTGATCTATAATCTATTGAATTTACACGTAGAAAAATGAGCAAAATGGCAAGCTTACTTTATATGAAAAATAATTTAAAATTCAGCTGTCGGCTCAGATTTTACCTAATTAACGAAACGCACAAAACTTTTAAAAAATTTAATATAGCTTTCAGTTTGGAGAAAATAGAACATTTTTTAAAATTTCTTAATATTAAAGATTCCGTTCCCTTGATCTTAAATATGGCACCCAAGTGAAGTGATTCATTAAAATTTTAGCAATGACCTGTAGGGCCAAAACCGAATGACGTTGGAAATCGAGTTAACGCGTCATAAATTTTTCGACTGTAGATGACAGCTCTGCCCTAGGTAAATGACAACTCCCCGTAAATGGGTTCCTGACATTAGGTAAAAGTTAAAAAATAATCCTGCGTATAAGGTCAACCTATTACAAAAGCAGACTTTTACGATTGCAACGAAAATGTGAAATTTAATGGAAGCAAATGAACACTTTCATGATTCGGTGAATGGCATTTTTAAAGTAAATCATTTTTGATTCTCACTCGCTTTTTCTTATTCGCTTTTCCCCATAGTTATCTTTAATATTTTTGGAACTATATTTTGGCATTTCAAATATTATGGATGATTTTTTTTTTATACTTAGCTTGAAAGTTTTATAATAATCGTTGGTGATATAAAGATCAGTTGTTGGTATTGCTTTGAAGGGTTCAAAAGTTTTAAAATGTTATAAAATTTAATTTAAAAATACTTATTTAAAAAATTTAATTATTTTTTTCTTCACAGAAAGAAAATGTAAATTTTATTTAAAATCTAATTTGGACGTTTGTAGTCCTATCTTTCCCATCAACGTTTAGCTGGTTTAATAATACGACACGTACTTTATATTCAATAAAAAAGAATTATTCAATCAAAATGATGCCATTAATTTAACGGTTGAAAAAGGACTTAACGTTAAATCTTACATTTCACATCCGTTTGCTTAATCTTTGTTTTCCGAGCGATTAAAAAAGAAGAAGTGGAGCGGTTTGAAAAGTGCAACGATAGATCTTTCCACTTTATTGACATTTTTTTCCCCTTGCGTGGTATGTGGCATTAAATTAACTAACTTGAGAATCCATTTCCATAAATAAACAGCCTTCTCGTTTAAGATGATTAAATACTATTTCTCCGTGTTTTAATTAATGCAAAAGCTCCGAGGTTCATTATTAAGGGGCAGGAAAAAAGTTCCCCGTTTTATTTCTCTCTCCCACTCACACTCGATGACTTTTGACCGTCGGATTCGTTAGCACCTTTTACACTTGATGAAGCAGAAATGTTTTAATCTAATGAAGAAGAATTTGTCTTGACCAAGGAAAATTTAAATAATTAAAAAAGGTCGAGGATGTATAAGAAATGACGGTGTGTTCTTGCCTTGCATTTTTTACCCATTAATTTATATGGCGGTGGAATACATTAAAGTGACTTGTGTTAGTCTAGCGAAAGACAAGGAAAAGGTTGAAATGACACAGATTATTCCCCGTGAAAATTCAGCGAAACCTGGAGGATAGAATACAAATCTTGAGTCCATTCTTCACTACATTGCCTCAAGTCATCTGTCAGTTCAAATTTAATGTTATTCTGCATTAATTACAACAGGGAAAAAGAACTTTCCATGAGACGAAAAGAAAAAGGGCTTTGGTATATTTAAAAAGAGATGAAATTTATTAATATTCTGTGATGATATACAGAGATGGAAAGAGGACTAAATATGTGATTTACACGATACAAACCCATTTGAATAATAAAGATTTTTGATTTACAGTTGAAATGCATTGATACAAAGAAGCTATATTAAAAATTTAAGACAATTCAAATTATATAAAGTCATTTAATCGGGTCACTGTTTTTCTTACACGTGTCCACGTGAGATGATAACTCCTTCATGGAAATTGCAAAAAATTTTTGAAATGGCACTGCGCTTGCAATATTTTGCTCACCTTGAAAAAACATGCAGTCAAAAGGTATTTAATTATTATATGCTGAAAAGCATATATTGGTTTCGCTCTGTTTGTGTGTCTGTCTGTCTGTCTGTCCGTCCGTCCGTCCGTCCGTCCGTCTGTATGTCCGATGATTTCTCGAGAATGCTTTAACTTTTTCAAGTTCTTTTTTCGCTGTTCGATAGAGACCCTTCCTGAGCTCACCTGATTAGTTTGTCGTCGAAATCGGTCTAACAGTCACGTGACTATTGAGACCCAAACCCCCTCCCCCATTAAATTTTTTTATTGGCAATATAAGGCATATTGGCAATATGTCATTCGAACGGGAATGACGAGCACAAGACGAATATGACATTCTTTTCGATTTTCGAAATGCTACGTCCGAGAAAATGACCCCCAAAAAGTACTTCAATGACCCCTTATTACTAGCTTTAGCTAAAGCTATATATAAGAATACAAGCATGATCAGTACGTTTATGTGCCTGGCCAGCCATCGTTTGCACGAAAACGTGAAAATGGAAGAACTTAACAGCGATATATCAACTTTTGATGAGCTCTCGTGGACCCCTTCAAGCACGTGCACTAATGTTAAGAATATGAACTTAGGGCATGTAATATATCAATCGAATCCTACCGACGAGTCATAAGTGAATACAGTGTTACTTTTTGTTTATCATTTAAGCATTGTTGATGGCAGCCTGGAGCACGTGCCCGTTAAGAAGCTTTCTTGATGCACGTGCTCATTTCATTTTAAAATTCAGTGCTGTTAGGCCTATTGTTAAATGTGTTAATTAATGTTAGGGCGATGATTAAAAATGGCTAAATAACGTTAGGCCTATAGTTAAAATGACTAAATAATGTTAGGCCTGTTGTTAAAAATGGCTGATTAATATTAGGCTTTTAGTTAAAAATGGCTAATTAAAGTTAGGCCTATTGTAAAAAATGGCTAATTTATGTTAGGCCTAGAGTTAAAATGACTAAATAATGTTAGGCCTATAGTTCAAAATGGCTAATTAATCTTAGGCCTATAGTTAAAAATGGCTAATTAATGTTAGGCCTATTGTTAAAAATGGCTAATTTATGTTAGGCCTACAGTTAAAATGACTAAATATTGTTAGGCCTATTGTGAAAATTAGCTAATTAATGTTAGGCCTATTGTTAAAAATGGCTAATTAATATTAGGCTTATTGTTAAAATGGCTAATTGAAGTTAGGCCTATATTTTAAAATGACGTGAATGCATATAGAATCAAAGGTATTTCCACTGTTTATTTAAACCAAGTGGAAGTAAAAGTGAGATATTAAAATTACATCTGCGTCAGAGCTAAAGCTCCTTGGAATGCTTAAAAGATTTTACCCGGCAATGCTTTAAAACAATGGTTTTTCTCTCTTGACGTTTATGATAACTTTGATCTAGCAGTGGAAAGAACATAGACCCAGTAGTTTAAAACATTTAGACGTGCGAGGATTTCATTCTCATTTCGCGCGCGTTTGGAAAGATTCGTGTGAGCGCTGCAATCGAATACGTAAATTTACATGCAGTTTTCGCCATTGCTGTATATAAAAATATTACAGTAATATTAAACAACAAATTTTTATATTCTTCTTTTCAGCATATTTGAAAATCGTTTTACGAGTTATATTCTTGTTTAAATGGGTATTTCCGATATCGCTAGTTAGCTACAAATGCAGATGGCAGCAATATCAACTTCTTGATATAATATAGTTCTAATAACGCCAATTTTCAGAGGGGAAAAGTTTAATGATAACTAATTACTTAACAGTGACCAAATAAGAGGCTCTAGAGGTTACGGGATAAAGAGCAGCATGAACTATGGGCTGTTTGTGGCCCTAACGGATGAGTTTACAAACATGAACAAAAAATTTAGTGGCAATAGAATTACCTCTATCTGAAGGAAGAATCTCTTACTACAAAAAATACTTCCGAGATAGAAAACGCCAAGTACGTATTTCGAAGGTATGCCTTTATTCAACGGCAAGATTGAGACTGACCATCTATCAGTTTAGATAATGGGATGTGAAGGGAGGATCGGAATAAATGGCTGGGAACAGTCTCATCAAATCAATTGAGCTCAACAGAAGGAGCCAATCAGATACGACATACAAATATAGAAAATAATACATAATAAAAATTAAAAACAGAGTGATAAATCCTGAAAAAAAGCTGACGTTTCGGATAGGGGCTATCCTTTTATCAGAGCTAGAGGATAATAGAGGATTATCTATAAAGCACTAATAGGAATATTAGAAAACGACTTATATATAGATGGGTTGCGCAGGAAGTAGGAACGCACATGCACCACTTTCTGTGCCTTCCTTTACTTCCGACCATAGAATTGTCAGAGGCAGAAAAGAGTAAACAACGAACGAATTAACCAATAAAAAACGTATTGTGTTGCTCCTTGTTCAATCAATTCGAAAAACGCAAATTTATTGAGTAAAGTAACGTTTCATCGATTTCCGTGTACCGTTTTATGATCTCCGACTCGATAAAGAATTAATGATAAATTTTAGTCAGTCAATCTGCATTATTTCGACTTTTAGTCACAGCCAACAACGAAAGTGCAGTTATTTGGAAACCGGAAATACGTCTAGGCACGAAGTAAGCTAATATTTGTAAACACGCACCCCGTAGGGTAGACAACGTAGGGTAGAGAAAGAAAATATTTGCTAATACTGAACATTTTTACCAAAGAATGAATGGTCCAAAGCTCACTATTAAATCGCTACAGGGAAAAAAGTTACCAGCAATTATTTAACAATTTTATTGACAACTGATTACAGTAACTGTTCAAAGGTGCCTTGAAGAGTAACACATTTGGAATTTTAATGTTTGGTAATTGCCGATTGGGATGCCGTTGATGGTATAACTTATGAGTAAATGCGGCATTCCCATCGGCCACTCCATAAACAAAGTGTCTATCTGCAAATTCTTCATCGGCTACTCCATAAACAAAGTATAAGAGTTTCCAGGAGTAAAACAACTACTCCAAAATTCAAGGACCCAAGGATTAATTAAACGGGTAATAGGATGAGTATTTTCAACATTTTTTCCTGTAGCAATTTAATGTAAAAAATAAATTTTCAGTTTGTCATCACCTATCAACCTGTGAAGTTCGTGCACCGAGTTCAAAAACACCCTGTATATAAGTTGACTTTTAATACTACAGGGTGAATTTTTTAAAAGTGGCCCGGTGAACAACGTGTAAAAATGAGCATGAAAGGAGATAACAATGATCAAAGATCAGTGCAAATAACCTAGAGTAGGTGCTGGAAGTGTCCTCTATTGACCTGGAGGCACGTGTAAAGGCGTGTCCACATATTCCTGAAGGCACGAGCAAGGGTTTCCGCTGGAATGGCCTGAATGGCTGCCTGGACGTTTTGTTGAAGGTCGGCGACTGTGCGGGGATTGTTCTGGTAGACCACACCTTTCATGCACCCCAGAGGAAGAAATCGCAGATCGATAGGTCTGGCGACCGTCATGGCCAGGCCTGTTCTGTTTCACGGCTGATCACATGTTCGGGTTGGAACACTTCCTGGATACAGGCAAGTGTTGCGTGCGCAGAATGGGTTGTTGCATCATCTTGCTGAAAGTAAGCATTGGCACGCTCGTCATCATTAAGTTGTTCGGCAAACACGTTGAAGATGTTGTGCACATAACGGTCACTATTCATTCACAGTTTCATTGAAGAACACAGGGATGATGCGGCAGGCAGAGACAGCACACCACACTCCACTTTTTTTGTGGATGCAGTGGAGACTCCATGAACACATGCGGATTGACGGAAGGCCAGTGGCGCATGTTCTGTGAGTTGACGTAACCGGACATATGGAATCACGTTTCATCTGAGATAAACACATAACCATCCTCCAGCACCACGAGAGCAATGGTGCTCAGGAACCATTTACAAAACTGATCCTGGCCGCTTGTCCACATCATGCAACTGATGCACTGTGGTCATTTTGAAAGGGTGTAAGTGTAAATACTGTTTCATGATCTTCATTGCACTTGACTGAGACAAACCCAGTTGCTGAGACAGCCGCCGTGATGACGTTTTGGGACTGCGTAGCATGCATTCTTCAGAAGCAGCAATGGTTGCTGTCGTACGGACCGTCCTTTTGCGCACTTTCTTTGCATTCAATACTGATTCCGTTGCATGCCATTTCGCAATTAAGTTTTGCATAGAACTCTTAGCAGGAGATTTTGCAGGCACAGCACCAACTTGAAACTTAATTTTAAACTCATCTGCACACTGTTTTCATGACCCATGCATAGTGCTCTACCACAAAAATACGCTGTTGCAGAGATAACACCATTTTCGCCACTTCGCACAAACGACCATGCATACCAATATCAACTGCGCAATATCACATGAATGACAAGTCATTTTAAAATTTACTGCGCAGTATTTCGCGCCGGGCCACTTTTAAAAAACTCACCCTGTACTATTATCTCTTTTAGGATAATTCTCTATTATCCTCTAGCTTTCACAAAGGATAGCCTCTATCCGAAACATCAGCTTTTTTTCAGGGTCTTACCACTCTGTGTTTAATTTTTATCATTTATTATTTTCTTTTATTTATTATATACTAGGCCATCCCGCAACATAACAGTAAATTAGTATATTAAATAATTAATATAATTCCCTCCACCACCCCCCGGAATAACCGGGAAAATGATTTATTATCTTAAATATATTATGGCCCGTGGATTAAGTTTGAAAAAATCCGTTAAACCAACGGCTACAACAATGGTATTCAAAATTTACCACGTGAAACTCATTTTCATGCAACAATTCATGCAATAAAGCGTTTTTTGCGGACAAAAAAAAAATTTTTTTAGTGATAGTAATTAGGCCTTGTTTATCCCGTCCTTTTTTCCTTCTACATCCGTCAAAATACAGAAAAGATAAATAATTTTTGATAAACACTTCGCGAACAGAGTTCTCGAAATATTATCAGAAGATGGAAAAAAGTATTTCCGCGCATATAAAATGTGGTAGAATCAGGTATCATTTCCTCTTATATATCGGAGAGATTGAGTGTAGCTAAACATGTGTTAGAATCAGGTCTCAATATTAATTTATATAATTTTAATTTACTTAAGTCTGTCAATTCCAAAAATCAATTAAACAGCTACAGAGCATTGAAATACATAAAAGAAATTATTTATTTTTTTAAATTTATTTATTGTAATCCAATACGTCTATCCAGGGCCTGTATGGCCAGAGGCCGACGAGTTGGGTCCCTGGATGGACCTGGATTAACGACTGCTGTATGATGGTCGCAGCAGCCGGGGGGGGAGGGGAGGGGGGTGAAGATCGTATCTCAATGATGGTCGCCCATCCAGTGACTAGCCGTGCCTGATCTTGCTTAACTCCTCTCTCCTCTGAAGTTGTGTGTTCAATGAATTCTAGTAATAAATTACTATAATTTCTAGTAATAAATAAAGTTAGATAAATAGCGGAGGTCTAAGGAACGATACGGATACTACTTTTTATTGCCGACGCGTTTTAGTTACACTGTTTTCAAGGCTAGGCTAGATAGTTACTATTTTATAAAGACTACAAAAGAACTCTTTGATCATCCTGCAAAAAGCATAATGTCGCAGTGCGATTACGTTTCAACTAATCGCAGATAGGGAGTTCTTAACATGTGTTTCGCGGTATATTGTTAGATAAATTTTATGCTCAATCATAATCTTGCCATTGAGAATGAAGGTATAACCTTCGAAATACGTATCCGCCATTTCATATTTCGGATTTTTTTACATGGTTAAGAGATTGTTCTTTCATATATAGGCAAGTCCACACCGCAGCTCACTTTTATATGTTTTCATATTTTAGCAGTCGTTTAATTAGTGTCATTCCAAAGGGGGGAAACGTCAGATTTTTTTTTGAGCCGGGCAAAAGATTAAATTAAACGGCCATTTTGGCCATGTTCCTGAAAGGTAGGGCACGCGTGTATATAATAAATTTTACTTACTTTATGCTGTATTAGAATCTAAAGTCAGACATTATAAAAGATTCGAAAAAATTGGCGACGAAGCGACCGATTTCGCGAATAGAGCAAGGATACTTTTAATTACCATCGTTCTGGATATGCAGTACCACGCATTTTTAACTGGTTTTCAGTTATTAAAGGATTTTCCCTTTTTTAGAGACAATTCCATACCAAAGCATTATATTTAATCAGCAGGGGTATGATCATGGATACCTCGACTAGACAAATGTATGATCGGAAAAAGACTGAAAAATAGTAAGATATCAGAGAAGGTATGCTTGTCTCCAAATATAGGATGAAAATACCAGACAAGCAATAAAGCAGAACAAAAGAATTTAATAATTGTTCTGAAAATTTAACCATTTCTACTTCTATATTTCTTGGTGTCAGTTGCAGACTTCCTTCCGAGGGCGTCGATTTTTATCAAACAGTGTATTTAAAAGCAAACGCATACAAAATTGAAAGATGTAATTTCAAATGTATAATTTATAGTAAATTTATGTTTAATATTTGTAATAATAATTACAGAAGTTAGAATCAGACATATTTATGAATAATATATCTTCAGCTTTTAACTTAAAAAAATATTTCATATACCAGATCAGTTTTCTCATTTCATGGGGAAAATGTTATTTTCAGGCTTGGGGATAAGAAAAAGAAAAATCTCGTATTTTGAAAACAGAAATTTTACTTTTCCAGTTCGTCTTTAGAGAGCTTTCTTTTTAATCATGAAACTTCCCCCCTCCCCCTCCTTTACCTGACGTTGAAATCCTTCTTTTTTCCTTCTTTTTTTATTATTTCAAACGGAATGTTGAAGAAATGATTAAGGGAATTGAAATCATGGGAATTGAAATGAAATTCGGTCTACTGGTGACGTATGGAAAGTAAACTGAAAACATGGAAGAATTAGAAGGCAACTCGGTGAAATGACAAATGTCAAGGGAAAAGGAACTCGGATTTTGTGGCCAACTCAAGATTCATTGCGGAGTTCAATTGGAGATTAATTAAACTTTCTCGAGTCTATTCAGCATCGAAATTGGCTCCAATGTTGCTCTGATTCGCATTGTTTGCGGTCGCTCTCTATTCAAAACCTAAATTGCTTGGACCTTCTTCTTTTTCAACCATTCATTTACTTTTTTCGTTATCTAAAAAAATATCCTTACATATTGCGCCATAAGTTCAAACTTTTTATTGCATTTGTACTTGAGTACGGTAATTACAATAATATTTTTCCAAGAATGTTTTGATTTAAAATTTCCACATATAGAAGGAGAATAAAATATTAAAAAATATAAAGACTTTTAATTAAACATCCAGGTTAAATTACTGGTTCCAAATTTTCATGAAGCTTTAATTACCAAACGAAAGCGCATTTAAATATTATCATTCTTTTGCCTCATTTTATTCTGCACAGTTATTCACTTTTTATTGACTTTTATAGGCTTTAAAAATGTTCCTTTTTTAACATCTGTATTTTTTCACTATGGAACTGTGCAGCTGTAATTGTCAATAATCTAATCTGGTCAAAGGTGGATCTGTATGTTCAATTCCCATGTTTATCTAGATTACAACACGTGCTTTCTCTCACACGTCCTTGAGTCAAACCTTCTATTTTTCTGCCAAATGAAAAATAACATTAAAGCCACTGAATTGGTTGGCTGGGCTGTTAGGCTCTGGAGCGCCTCCATTTGCGCTCTTTCACATGACTTATAGCTTAAACACATGTCCGGAAAAAAATACAAACCTCGGTTACCCACAATGGAATTTGAACCCGCGACTTTGACAACAAAATTACCATCTCCTTGAACTGGTTTCTTTTAAAAAAAGAAAAAAGAAACAGGAGAATATTGTACAAAACAAGTTACGGTAGCTTAAAGGAGTAGAATCGGATTTCAAATAAATTCTCGTTTATTTCGAAGTAGGATAAAATGAAATGAGAACAAAGTAATTCTATATTTAGTAACGGCATCTTTCTTAACAGAAGAAACTTTAATTAAAACTCAAGTGCCTTGGTAATGGTAAATTCCTTATTGTGAATGTTTTCAAGTAACTTTAAATGAAATTGGAGCTAACTTGGATAAAATATTAACAAGGAATGTGTTAAGGAACCAACATACCAAAACTTGCCCTCCAGTTTAATAATATTAAATAAATAATTTTTTTTTACCTATGCTTTAAATCAAGGAAAAATAGCGCATTTTAAGCTACCGTACATGTATAAGTATATTTACTAGTGATGTCAAGATTCGGATAATTCAAGATCCGGATATCCGGATCTTTTTTCGGACCTAGGTCCGAGATCCGAGAACCGGATGTTGGTCAGAAATCCGAGATCCGGAACTTGGATCCGAGATCTCTGATCCGGATCTTGGATGCGAGATCTGAGATCCGAAAATCGGATCCTAGACAGGAAATTGTGTATATGCAAACTTTTTCTGAAAGCAGTTTATAAAAGCTTTTATTAGGTGATAGTCTAGTCCTCTTAACTCCTAATTAGTCTTAATACGCATCCAGCGAAAGGATCCGAAATCCGGATCCGATATCCGAGATCCGAAATCCGGATCTGATATCCGATATCCGAAATCTGGATCCGATATCATCGATCCGAAATCCGGATCCGGATATTTCTAGATCCGAATCCGGATATTAACAGATCCGAATCCGGATATTAACAGATCCGAATCAGAGATCCGGATCCAACGGACATCACTAATATTTACACAATGAGAGGATAATTTCTCACGACCACTTACCAGTTTTAAGCAAATTAGCTATAGCTTATGCTTTTGCCGCTAGAAGGCGAGACTGGTATAAAAAAAGGAAAGTCTAATGCTTACTCTGTGAAGGTATGGGTAAATCATCACGACTTGATAGATTTTGAACGTGGGTTGATTGTAGGAGCTCGGTGCCATGGGAGCGCCTATCAGTGAAACCGCCACATTCGTGAAATTCGTGAGCAGCTGTTGTTAAACTGTTTATAAACACCAAGCCAAAAAACTGGGTCTCAGTATTCAACCTGGTGTCGTCATCGACTAATGAATGCTCGGGGGAACGGAGAGTGTTCAACATTGTAAATTATTAAATCACGAACACCATTTCTAGTGACATTCTTTGCAAGTTATCATTAGTTATTACTTGTTGCTTAACAACGTTACTCTAACAACGTAAATATAGAATGCCAAGAAATATTCGAGCAAGTTATTGAAAACTGTCCTACCTTAAGAAAGGCCACATAATTGGCATGAGGGCCAATGTCGAAAAAAAATTCTTTGAAGTGTACTGTGAAATTCGCGATGGAGCGATGGAATCGAGAGAACAGTGTTGCAAACACAGATCTTTCCAGACAGACTACAGTGAGAGAAAGTCTTGGACTGTCAGAACTGCTGTAGCGAATAAACGAAAGGAAGAGTAGAATGATCAAATGACCGTGATGACCGACGTATGATGAGCGACGAGACGTAACCTATGCTGCAGATTGCGCACATGGAACCACCTGAAACATCATGCATAAGCGGCTAAATTATGCAACCCAAGAACTCTCGTTAGCTGCGGCAGTAATCACAAAATTTTATTGCTGCTGGCTTTCAAGAAATTCTATCGATGGGATGGGTGTCTGAATGTACCGGGCGATTGCGCTGAAAAATGAAATATATATCAGGCATTTACCCTGAGTACAGTTTTGTGATTTGTTTTATTACCCTCCTATGTACACATTTTACTATGTACAAACAGTAAATTATTCAATTCTGATTTCTTAGACATTTAAATTACTCTGCTTTACTGGGATACTATGGGTTATATCATAGTCTTCATTCGTTTTCAAAATTATAAATATTTTGTTAATAATCAACATGTAAAACTTGGTCAAGTTTTGACATGATAGCTTAAATAAGTTTTCAATGTGACTCCCATCGGCTGCACAGAACACGTCCATTCGATATTCAAATTCCTCCCATACATGCTGAAGCATGTCTGGTGTCTAATTTCCTGGACATTTTAAAGCCAAATGCTTTGAGTGTTAGGGTCCGGCGAAAATCGTTCCACACGGTTATGGACTCTCATTTATCGAAGGAAAGACGCAAAAAGCTTTGTGCTGCGAGGTCATCATCTCGACATAAACTGACGGAAGCTCACTGGAGGCCTCTATCGGCAGTGAAACAAAACTTGGCAATCCCCACTTTTCAATGGAATGCAGATCATTTACCTGCGTCCAAAGATTGTGTAGCTCTAGCATTTTGAAATCGGATGAAGACTGTTTATAAACCCCGCATATGTCTCAAAAGATTGACACTTGAGGATGTATCAAAGAGTACTATGAAAATAACGTTGATCATGGATTACATAAAAGAAAAAAAAATCAGAAATAACGATAACATAATAGAAGAAAAGCTACTGGAAATATTCTCCAACTAATAAATTTAAAAAAATAGCAAAGCCTGGGCTGAATAAGCATGAATATTGGCTAAAGATTTATGTAAGTTTTATGGTCACAAAGCAAAATACGAAATCTAACAACGGTATACTTTCTACAGGAAATGGAATTTATGGATAATGTATTAGATATTTCTAGTTTCACTTCTACGTGAATTGAACATTTTCTATAATGCTTTAGTTTCGGAAACAAGGATGCTAACAAGGTACATTTACATTTATTAACATACAACAGGGAATTTGCTTGTTTTATTCCCTTTAAAATAAAAATGAGTTTTAAGAAAAATATCCAGCAGAAAATAAAACAAAATTTTCACGTTCAAAATTTTCTCCTGATCTTTGTTCATTTCACTTTCATCCATATTTATTCAAACTTTATACCAACAGATTTATTTTTATCTGGCAGTTGTAGCAGTGCCAAGAATAACCAAATAAAAAAAGAAAGGAAATTTATTCGATGCGGCCCATTCTTTTAGCTTATTGTTATCTTATTTCTGATTCCGTAAAAACCCTTTTTTGGCAACCGGAATCAACTATCAGTTCAGTAGTTTTGAGTTTCCAACTCCAATTTTCGTTTACAAAAATTCTGACGGATTCCTGCTAGCTTATCCTTTGAGAAGATTACGATATCGACCACTGAATTTGAATTTTGGCATTGCTTTAAATTATTCAAAAACTTGAACTCCTTTAAAAATACGCAAACTATCATTGTCTTTAGAGCTTATAAGTAACTTGAATAAGAAAACCAGCAGAAGTAAACAAAAATATTTATTATAATTGTAATGAGTTTAACATAAGTTTAACAGAGTTTAACATAATTATTCATTAGGCTTTTTATAAGAGCATAAACAAAAATCCGGCAGTTACCTTCATTAAAAAAATTCGTAAAAGTTTGGATGTTATCATATATATGAGTCGAAACAGTTCATATATATTTAAAATTCATAAAAAAAAACTATCTTTTCAAGATACACTCTCTTCAAAGGTTAAGCACAATACTTTACTCGCAAAGTTATCAGTATACAGTAGAACCTCGTTTTAACAAACTCGGCTTTTAAGAAATTCCTGATTTTACGAAATAATTCTGAATTCCCGAATCCCTCCTTTTAATTTCCATATAATAAACTTTTAATTTTGCGAAGTGTTTTTATGACGAAATTCGGATTTTAGGAAATTTGGATTAGTAATTGTTTCAGAAAAGGAGGTTTCATTTTTAACTTAAATCCCGGAAAATTGAAGAGCTTATTTCCAAAGTGTCTTAAATCCAAAATTCTTATTTTTCAAAATTTTTACATTAAATTATTTTTATGTATTCATGCATCTTGAAACAAAATAGTATGTCTCTATAGGTTATTATTCCCATATTTAAAAGGTCGTGAAAAACGTGTTTATTTCCAAAGTGTCTTATGTCCATGATGTGTTTATTTCCAAAGTGTCTTATGTCCATGATGTTTTTATTTCCAATATGTCTTATATCTATTTGCCCAGTCGACTGACTAACAGAAATCACATGACTCATCACGTCTGCTCCATTGCTATAAAACGATTTTTCTATGTCCGGCTGTCTGCGATAGCAAGAAAAAAAATTACATCCTGTCTACTTTCCCGACCTACAGTTAAAAGAAAACTTGCTGGAAAGCCATTTCGTCGGGTCCAAGATCTCGCACAAGCAGTAAATTCAGCTCTACGGACTATACCAGAAGAAGACTACCGCCTGGCCTTTAATAAGTGGTTTGAAAGGCTACAACTTTGGGGAAGAGTACTTTGAAGGATTTTGTCATTGCTAAGTTTTTTTGTGTAATTAAAAGCCTCACTTCATAATTTTTTGAACCCCCTCCCCCTTCGTACTTAACTCACAACTTCTGTCGGATTGTTTCATTCAAAACTTGCAACCAAATTTTAACCCACTTCCCTTTGCTCAAATGACTCTAAATTTGGCATACAGATTCATTTCTGGTGACAATACACGCCAAGATAAAATTTTTCAAAATTAAAATTCTTAAAAAGGGTTAAAAACTTACTTTCGTTTAATTTACCCGTAAATAAGGATTGGGCCACCTCTTTAGGTTTTCTTCATTTTTCACATATTTGTAGCAAAAGCATGGGTTGAAACTGATTAATGAACGGATATTTATAAGAGAAAAGGACGAGACACAAAAACCCTGGAATACAATAAATAATAGTTATTAAATAAAAATAAAAAATAAATAATAATTGACAAAATAATGAATAAATAATAAATAAATCAAAATAAAACTAGAAAAATAAAATAAAAAGCTGACGTTACTGATAGAGGCTATCCTTTATCAAAGCAAAAAGGATAATTCTCTAAAGGCAATTAGAATATTAGAGGATTATCCTGAAGTCTGCTTTTTTTTATTATTTTATATTTCTAGTTTTATTTTGATTTTATTTATTATTTATTAATTATTTTGTCAATTATTATTTATTTATTATTTTTATTTAATAACTGTTATTTATTGATTACAAATTCAATACTAAAAAGAAAAAAATAATAATAATAAAAAGATTTTTAAAACCAAATTTTTACTTTAAAAAGTGCTCTAAAAAAGTAAATGATGCCTTTCACTTAAAAAAATCATTTAAATTAAATTTAAAATTTTTTAAATGTATATACTGCATGAAGTGTTTATTTTAGTATTAAAATACTAAAAGAAAGGAAAACATAAAGAAAGAATATGAAATCATATTTATCAAATTTTATATTTAATTTTTATTAAACAAGCCATCACACTTTTACCTTATTTTAATTTTATGAATTCCTATTATTATCTTACTTATTTGATTATGAATTCCTATTATTATCTTACATTTTTTAACGTAAAAGTATGTGCTTAAAACGTGTTCTTTCATTTTTTTTTTTTATGCGTACTAAAGCGAGATGCTTGTATTTGGAAGATACCAAAACGCTGTTACCAAGTGTAGATATAGGGAGGGGCAACAACACTACTTCACTACTTCTCCCCTTTTACAGGGCTTCTCTACGTTCTGCGCATGCTCAGTGATCCATTTCCACGTTGGCGGTTATTTTTTTAAGCTCAGTTTGAATCTTGGTGCTGGAAGGTAACACGCATGTTTTTGGCATTTCCAGGATAATTTTCTTAGTGAGTTTGACTCGTTTTGTCCTTTTTATGAACATTAAAATAATTCTTTTTAAATTCAAATTAATTTAGAGATATATATTTTTATATACTTAGATTTTATCTTGCATTTCTTTTAAAATTAACGAAATCTTTTAGCAATTTCCTCTTCGCGTTCGTGGTAATGACCGTTATTTTTGCGTATGGGCCTAATATTTCCAAATTTAATATTTATTAGGAGCTCGAAATAAAATTACTTAAAGACTTAATATTTTAATGTATTTCAATTTACTTTTTTAATTATAATTTAGACTAGTAATTCTTTCTCGAAAGTTATTGGTCCTCCGTAAGTTAGTTCATATTAAAGCAAATTTTTCATTTTAGTTTATAAATTTGGATGTAATTTTACTTATGCTGAATAGCTTTCTCGGTTTCACGGAGATGCTTTTCATTATATTTTTCATTGTGCGTTAAAAAAAACAAACCGTTAAGTGTGTTCACCCATTAAGTAGGCCTACGAGTTGTAAAATCCGGTCACTTGGGCACCAAAGTTGTACAACAAGAACAGCGGTTTATTCTTACATATAGGCTATTTAAGAGTAATATTAACGTAAAAAACACAATTTCTTAATTCACGTGACTCTATTAATATTCATAATTTACTTTAAAGAACTACCAAGATGGCTAAACCACTTGTACCGACTTCTACGAGGCCTATTAAGATGGCCGATGAACGTTTAGAATGGGAATTAAATACATCTAAACGTGTATTTTCTTTGTTGTTTCTGTGTCTTACAGCTATATATATACAGTAACTGTAAATTTAGACTTAATTTTAAATGCGGTTTGAAACGAAATCATGCTGACGCATTTATAAACTTGTTTATTTTCTCGAGTAGCTAATTATAGGTGCCCTTTCACGGAGCTTGTATTTAAATTTATTCATAATTACCAAGTTAATTTGGGAGACTTACAGGAGTTTAAAATTTTATTTTCTAGTGGTGTCGACTTCCATCTAGCAAGAAATGGTGGATCCGGTTCCTTACCAAGATCTGGTGGATCTGATGCTTTTTTTCCCGTTCGACCCATGAATTCGTCGGATGATGGAATGCGCAATCTTTTACAAAAGATGAGTATAGATTATCCTTTCTTCCTTACCCTTTCTTGTGTGAGAGCCATGTTTTCCACTTAGGACAACAAAATTACGGTTGACACTCAAACACTTAGCGATAGGAAAACCGTAATTTCCCCGTCCTAACTCCCCTCAAAACAAGAAACAATTCAACACACTTGTGGAAATATGGCTCTAAATCTTGATTTTGTTGTATCGTTAGCGTACTTGGGGATGCTTTATCTTTAATCTTTAAGCACAGACAATCACAAAATAATTTTAGTTCTTTATGATGGGCGGGGGGTTAATTTTAATTTTTGTATTTGGGAGTTTGAAAATTTTAGCTTTAAGATTTTTGTTTTCAGCTGACTGAGGTTTTAACTACCAGTTAAAATCCAATTGAGATATTTAGTATTAAAAATTAAATTGAATTTATAAATATTAATATTTTAATCTACAAATTAAACTTTTTAAAATTCTATTTCTTTAATATAGCAAAACATTTTAACATTTTGGAAAGCTTTCTAAAAATTTACTTTAGTTTCAAATAACTGTAAGCATTATTGAAAAGGCCTTTCTTTGCTGCATTAAAGTTAAATTAGCACAAATTCAAATTAGACTGCTGAAAATTTTTATAAGTTAGCAAAATTACTCTAATGCATTTCGTGGGTGACGATTTACAAATCTGATGGAGTGGCGAGACGATTGTGTCGTGTGACATTGAGCTGTGATGACAACTTAGCGGAAGAGGAACTACGATGGAATAGGTATCTGGTTGATTTTAGGGAAATGGTAATACTTTAGCTCTAGGAAAATCATCCAGGCAGATACCCCGACGAGGGACTCTTAAGGTGTAATAGTTAAGTTTTGGGACATATTCGTGGTTGTCTGTGCTGTGATTACCAAATAGTAATAATCTGCATTTAAAGTTTAAGCTAAATTAGATTGTAGGTTAATTACAAAAAAAAAAATAAATTTTGGGATAATTCTCGTGCAGTTCCCCCCATTCATGAAAATTAAGATTTTTCTCCATGTTCATTTTTATTGCAACCAATTTAATTCTATAAAAGTGAAGATACGGGTATGTATAGTTTTCTTAACGTTAAAGGGAAATGTTTGGTAATCGCAAATATTTGAACGTAGTAGCTAGTTTAGTAGCTTAAATTTAGGTAGGGAAAGGCGGACCACTTTCCCTCCACGTGGGACCCTCAATAGTCCAAAGAGGACAGCAGCGCACGAAGATAGGATTTAACAATACTTATTAAAGGATGGGGAAAGACCTCGCTATCTCTTTATATTGAAAGTGGGTGTCGTAGGCCTTTCAGGGTATCTTTGGGTGCTAACTTTTCAGGTGCAGAAAACATTTTGGCGGCTGAAGACGACGACGACATTACACAAATACACATACACACTCAATAACATGCACTTTATTATAAGTTAGTTTTAAGTAGTTCTAGATTTAAGTAACACTTCAAATTCAAATTTAAACACTTATAATTCTTCCCTGTCCCCATAGCTTTTAAGGTATTTTTTTACATTCTAAAAATACTCACTTAAAATTTAATATTTTTAAACTCACTTATGTTTTTAAACTCTAGCTGTTGCTGTCTGTCTCGGTTAATGAGGAACCGGGGCGGACAACAAACACAGGATAACACTTAGCTATTACTGCCTAGAAACTATGGCTCGGTGATGAGTGAACCGTGTCAAGGCAGTAAACACAGGACCACAACATTCTGTAGACACGTCAATTAGCGTGTTCTACTGCACTCTCTCTTGATGTTGGTGTGAATCCATAAGGCTAGTTTGGTTTCATTCCAACAGCCC
>JAHWFO010002284.1:4216765-4250066 GCA_023313115.1 Rhysida immarginata
GGATATTACCAATAAGTGTTTTTAAGATGGGAGTTAAATTTTTGTTCATTTCAAGGAAAGGGGAATCTATACATAAAGAAGCAAATTTATTAACTTTCCTATTTAACCCCCCCCCCCCCTTTCTAACATAACACTTCTAATATTAACAGTAGATTTGCTTCATTATGTGCTAAATTTTATGGTGTTAAGTTTTAGATATAAATATGACGCATCTTATTTTGGTAGTATGATCAGTTTGTAAGTAACTGTTACTTAAATCTTATGTCATTACTTTCTACAAGTTTAATTAGATGAAGTTTGCTGCAAGTGCGGAAAAAATTTTACAAGCCACTGCTATCAAGGATAGTGAGTATCAGTTTATAAAGAATTAAAACAATCGGGATTCTCGTAAAAAGCTAAAATATTGTTTAGTAATTATAATCGTATGAATAAATTAATGTGCTGGTTTTAGATTTTTTTTTCCAGATGTGGATCTAACAATCAGGTGAAAGTGAATCGATTTCGATGGAATTTCTCTTTCAAGTAACTAAGTTATTTTTGCCTCAGTGCTACTCTCAAGACTAACTTAAAAGGACATCTCTCAATTTCATAGCAATTAGTGTTTCAAATTAAAACTGTTTTTAATTACAGAATTTTTTTTCTCATTAAACAATGGAACTTAGAAAACTTGAATTTTTCTCAAATCCTCCCAACAAGATGGTTATTTGAAAACATATTGGCAATTTAATCCGAAAATTCGAATTACTGATTTTAGCGCTGCAATGTGAAACTGTCGAGGAATCAAAACGTAAAAAAAAATCTTACTTGTTTGTAATTTTATCTGGTACTTTATTGGATTTCATTTTATTATATAATACTAGACATTTCCAGATATAACGTATACAGCAACAACAACAGCACTCTGAGATGGATATTATAATGTATTGGATTAAATTCTGATGCAGACTTTCTATGAATATTGTTGCATGATGAGGTAAGTCTATAAAATAAAGATCTTAAAACTCTTACAACAAAATTGTTTCATATATGGAATCTGTTTCCTTATCTTTGAAAATTTCTCCTGCAGTGCTATAGGTTTCGCATCAACATTTCAGTCATTCATCTTTGATGTAGAAAAATTAACAATGGAGGACTTATTTTCATCATGATCAACTGGTAAGTATTTCTTAATCGCATTTTTTCTTCGATTTTTCAAAAATTTATGATCATTATTTAAATATTTAGATTTAAAATCTAATGCGTTATTTGAATTAAATTTCAGTCCCCGCCGCTGTAGACATAAGATAAAGCTGAAGTTACCGATGAATGAAATGGTTTGTGGTCTTAATTCAAATTCAGTAGTTACCGATGTCTTGTAAAAACATTTCTAAGGTGAACATTATGCTCTATTAAAACTTCACTGCATTCAAGATTTTAAGTAAATATAATGGTTGGTATATTTTTTTAAAACAAGACAAACGCAAACATATAAGCAGCATTTTTCAAGTTAGACAAACTGTTATTTTGAAATCTTTTCCTAATAAGCTGCTGTGTGAGAATTTTGCTAATTTGAAATAAGAAACTCGAGATATAATCAAGGCTGTAATAAGAAACTGTGAGGAATCTGCACAATAATCCATCCCGTCGAGGAATTTATCTGAAGGACTTCTCACAAGGTAAAAATCACTCGCATAGGTCAATATGATCGCTCATGATGCATTTGAAATGTACATATTATATTTTTTTAGTTAATTTCTCCATAGGATCTTTGGCTGCTTCTTTATTTATGCATTGAAGATGGTTTAATTCCTTTTTTTCTTGTTTAGGAAAATTTAATGTGCTTTTTAACAGTTTATACAGTTCTCTATATCAAAGGCCTCGGAAGATATTCAACATCCCCTATAACGAGATTGTCGTGAAATTCAGATGTTGCCTATTGCAGTACAGTAATTAAGCAGTGAAAGTTGGTCCCTCAAGAGGTAAATATAGAAATTTGTTCCGATCATTTTAATCTTAATGTGTTCGGCTTTAGCTAATAGTTTTGAAATCTTTAGATTTATTTATCTGCGAATGTTTCACTTCCAATAACCTCCAATATGACATCGACATTCAGAAAGGATCATCTTGTGTGGAAGGAAAATAGACTATTAAAATAAAAAATGAGTACTAAATCCTTTATTAAAAAGAATCATTTCTATCCTTTTTATTGCATTCATTTTAACTAATTGACTTTTTTTTAAAATTTGAATATTCCAGAACGTGATTTGGACTGCAAAACAAGATTCATAAAAGACAACAGCATAAGAACCAAACATTAAGTTCATGGTTATTTATAATGTACCTCCTTGCTCGTTACTTTATCGTAATTGAACGCTTGCAATTGAAGATTAAATTGACAACCTCAAATGATGTTTCCATGCATGAAAGGGTTAACTTAAAACTTTTTAAAGTGTTTTAATGCTGAATAAGAACTTGAGAATTCTAATTTCGTCGTTTTATAGGATTTTTGCGAGGATTCGATTTATAGGATTCAGGAGATTATTGGTTTTATAGCATTTACTGGTTTTAGATTGAATTCTTAGGATACAGGCAGGTTTAGGTATACAGTTTTTAGGATTTGGTTTCCACTTTCTTTGAAGCTTTCAAATTCATTTAGTAGAATTTTGGAATTTGGTCGTAATCTCAGGTGAACCGGTTCACATTTTAGTTCTTGGGTTTAAGTTGAACATGTAGATTTCTCTGGCTCTTATTCAGCATTAAAAACTTTGAATTTATAAATTTAATTTCACATAACTAAAGAGTAAGAATTCAATTTACAGACTGTAAATAAAAATTTATATATTTGCTTGACCCAGTATATTCTTAGTTGTTTTAATAGATTTTTTTTTAATTTTTTGGCGTTTCTTGCTTTAGACAAAATTCAATATTGTAATGATGCATAATAAACATAACTTTGACCTGCTTAAAATTTTATATTCGTTAATCCATTTCTTTAGGAAATCAGTGGCATTGCGGTGGATTATGTAAAACTTGATTGCCATTATTGAAGTATTATCTAGTGTTTTAATCAGTGCATTTGTGAAAGCAAATATGCATTTTAGTGTAAGTACATTTATGGATTCTTACTTATAAGGCACTAACTTTTTTAGTGCACATTTTTAAAGTAAAACTAAGTTTACAAATCAATTTGTGATCCATGCTTGTGCCACAGAGTCCGCCAAAAAATGTATACACACTTTAGCAAAAGAAAAATCTATATAAATTTTACAACAATAAATTAATACAGGCATGAAGCGATGAATGTAAGTCCTCTTTGACTTCTACAATTACGATAGGGAAGAGAAAGTGTTTATCATAAGCGTTGAGATACTTTTGAATACGGCGAGCAGTTGCTCCTATGCATTTTCCTAGCAAACAGTAATCGAGTAATCTCCTATGTCTAGGTGGCAGTTGTGATTTTTTATCGGGATAGTCTTCATTCAATGCATATCTTCTCGTAATATGGAGATGAAATCTTTCTATTTTGCTGTTACGGTGTGTAAGTGTGTATCCATATGAAAATGAAGAAAATCTGCTAGGTTGTCCGGGCTGTAAATTAAAGAAAACCTGAAGAGTATCCTATCCCCTGCCGGGGATTTAAATTAAATGAAAAATAAGTTGTAAGCCTATTAAAGAATTTAAATTTTGAAAATTGTTAAACTGGATTGTATTGCCACCGGAAGTGAATCTGCGCTAAATTTGATATCTTTTTAACAAAGGAAAGTGGATGAAAAATTGATTAGACTTAAACGCACAGTAAGATTAGGAGTTGAGGAAACTGCGCCCGAAAGCATGTTACCTAAACTTAAGTAGTTCGCTACGTCAGCCAGTTGGAGACGCTGCATGTCTGCAGTGCTAAAAGCTACATTTGAACTATGCGTTTCTTGCTTTATTAACATGTAAGATTGACCGTAAAACGTAGGAGAAAAATTGTTATGATATAATCTAATATCCTTTTAGCATATCACAAAATTGTTATGCAACTGACAGTTATTTTGAAAATAATTTTTCATATTTTCTAAGCAATGTTTACCAAATGATTGTGGCTAAAGATGAATGGCTTGAAGATGCAAATGTGTATTGAAATTTATTAAATTTTATAAAAACTCGCCTACTTCAATAATCTAAATTTAAAAAAGTATAAACTCCACCTTTGTCAAAACTTATAAATTTATTTATAAATCAAAATTTTAAACCATTTCCAAAATTAATCAATTTAAAAAATTATTAATAATCATCAGAATATTTTTTAAAAACTTTTTCTTAAACTTGAAAATTCTTTACAATTTTTAAATGGACAATGAGTATTTTTGATATCAATTTTAAGAAAGCTTTTTAAAATACTCTAATTATTTACAGTTTTTAATATTTTTGGAAGTGATTTGATATCAATTTATAGGTATTTTAAGGTCAGTTATTTTGAAAATACAACTTTCACGTGTTTTCTGAATCCCGTTTACCAAAATTATCTGGCTTTTGGGTGAAATATTATTAACTCGTAACTATTCGCTTTGGGTCACTCGTAACCATAGTATTAACCCTCTAATACTAAGCTCGTAACTAACTCCTTCGTTCTAAAGCGAAAAGGGTATAGTTGCCTTAGATCGTGTAAGAGGAAGCAAGAAGAATAAGTATTGCTGTGTGGTAAACTGCAAATCCAAGCTTAACCACGAAATAATATTCATGAACTTAATCCCAAAGACTAAGGCATTTGGAGAACATGGGAAACCATTTTAAAATTGGGAAAGCCAGCAACAGATACGACATATGTATCCAGCTTACATTTTCTCACCGACCAGTAAGCTTGAAATAAAAATAAACAAATAAATAAATGTTATAGAAATGATTGGAATACATTTTGATAAATATAATGAGGAATATCAATTAATAAATGAATGAATGTAGTAGTAATTTATTTTTTCTTAAACCCTGAAAGGCTAATCATTAGTCGATTCGACTAACATTTTTATAACCCACATAATATTTAAGTTTAGATAAAAGACCTTTTCGCTAATATATCAATGGGCTCTCTATAAATAATGTAAATGAAAATTAAGCTTAATTTCATAATCTATTTATTTGTAAAATGACCTTAATAATAAGAATACAATTATTTAACATCAAAATAAACGTCTGAAAAAAACTTCAAATAAAAAAATAGCAAAACACAAAAAGTCTGTTTTATCATAATCGTAACAATATAAACAAAATTATAGAGGAAAGTGACCAAACGCGGGACCCTATTTTGTTTTGACATGTAACCTACTGACAAAACTACGAAATAAAAAAAAACATTGAAAAAATGTGGACCACATGGCTAATTTAGTTTTACTTATTCGCACTATTAAAAACACCATAAACTAAATCATTATTTAAAATTTTTTTTCCAAAACATTACTCTTACCATTTCAAAAAAATAGTGCTCCTAAATCAGGCATTTCATTTTATGAAATTAGGCATTAAAAGAAGAAAATAAATATTGAATGAAAGAGAATAATTTTATTTCCATAAATAGCAAATTCAAAAATTTTTAATGAAATATTAGGTGTTCAATTACTTCAAAGGCATCTTAGATATAATAATAATTTTAATTTAATAATAATAATGTGGCAACAGCAGGGAATATCCCATCAGATAAATCGGAGGGAAAAAAACAGACCAAATGCCCAAAACGGGGTTAATGAAAAAACATATAAAAGGAACAAACTATAGAAAAAATAAGAAATAATAAAAGATTACTAAAAGAAGAAATTAATAAGAGCAACAGAAGAGGCATTAAAAAGGAAATCATGAATATGAGACAAAGGACAAATAATAATAATAAATAAATAAATAGTTAGTTTCGGGCTGGCACATTTATTAGTAGAGTAATCAATTCTGAGGTAGTAATCGTGATACTGATTATAATCTGAATATAGTTAAAGCGTGAAGAATCGAGCATTCACGATACCGATTGCTAGGAAGTATTCATTCCACCGGTATAAGTGTATTTACGTGCTTTTAGTGCCCTTTTCGAGCGCCATGTTGATGACGTGATCAAGCGACCGTAGCGCCCTCCATAGGTCGTAGCGATAGCGAATAACATAAATAACAAATTTTATACGTTTTATCTATCTGAAAAATAAAATGAACACAATTTATAGTTTTTTGAAAAAGTTAACGAGTTTTAAATTAGGGTATAGAATTTAGTAGTCTTTATTATATAAAGGAAAAACCGAGAGTTCCATGAATTTTACAGTACAAAAATTTCTTGTTCATAAAATAAAGAAGTTAAATGCGAATAACTTAAGATGAAGGAGAACAGAATATACAGGGTGAGTCAAAAGTCTGTTACCCTCCTTCCCCCAATAAACAAATCTGTTGCAGGCAACATATAGGAAATTAGGTAGGGGCTATTGCAGGCAACAATGGTGTCAAATTTGACCTTTGACCTCTTTAAGGGTTCAAATCATAACTTGGTCAAGTTGCTATGATCTTCACTTATGCGTAATCGGTAACGTCTATATGCAGTTTGCAATGGCACACATCTCGCTGGTCGTCGTTTATATATTCCTTCCATATGCAGCCTACAATGCATAGTAAATATTGATACCTGTCTTTCTATGGTTGCAAAAAAGGTGTTCCTAGAACAAGTATTATTGTTAGGGGTTACGTCTATCCAGTATGTCCGATGTAGCAGTCGGAAGGAGTTGTTACTCTAGAACGGCCTTAAAAAAGTTCACGACTGCTCTTGCGCTTTGTAAATGAATCCATAAACGTGACATCACAGTAGGATGAACACCAATGGAACATGCGACTTGTGCGATGAATTCAACCTCTGCACAGAGTCTTTCAGCAGTTAGCCAGCGAGTTGCGTCATCCAGACGTATTCTTTCTGGCATAATAAAGGATATACATAAAATCAGTTTTCTTGGAACTGTTCTTAGCTGATGTGATAACCATCAGAAGGAAATATACTCGTTTTATTACCAGCAGATTCACTTACATATATCTGGCTGCCTCAATCAGTATTTCAGAGACATTCCCATATTTGCATGTTCTGATGAAACACAGCAGATTGTGTGAGTAAAGCTTTCAATTGGTTGCAATATTACCGCGAAATTTGGATTTTGTATTTAACTTTCGGAGGGGAGTTTATTTAGGTATGCCCATTTTAATATTCATATACTATTAAATTATGAGATAAATAAAAAAATGCTTGGGCATAAAATTGCTATTGAATATTTTTAGCGCAGAATTAAGATTCTCTTAAAGAATACAGGGATCTAGTTAAAAAAAAAAATAAAGTTGACCTTAAGATATCTTGGAAAAAGTTCATCAAATGAAACATTAATGATGTTTTCTTCTTTTCCCCTCAAAGAAGGTAAAGCTTACTATTTTTGTCTTAAAATTTTTTTCTCTAAAAGTATTCATTTTCCAGTTTTATCATATTAACAAACCTAGCCTCGTTTATATAAGAGTTATATTTAATCAAGACATTCGTCACATTTACCGGTATTTTGCAGGTTAAGCATTTGCAGAAAAGATCTATATAATTACTTTAAGAGAAAGTGCTCTTAAATCTTAAATGAAATTTCTGCATGTTTATTTTGCTTTCGGCTTAACCTCTCTTTTCTGTTTGTTGTTTAGTTGTTTTATGAAAGTTAGGTTAAGTTTTCGTAGTTTGTTTGGTGAAGAGTCACTCAACCGAACAGTTCATAAAGAGTCTCTAGGGAAGCAAAAAAATTAAGAAGCAAGCGATTCTTTCCGCATAAACAAATTCTAATCGGAGAACTTTCCACATCCTGAATTTATTATTACTTTTAACGGTCAACAAATGAATCTATAGACTACAGCTAAAGATGACCTACCAAATTCAGTTCGCTCATAAAAACCATGAAACTCTTATCGTGTGTCGGTATTTAGGATTAAACGATTTAGTAGAATTACATGTGGAATGAAATTTTGGCAATAGCTTTAGAAGTTTTCATGAAAATACAATCTCGCTCGATATCTCACTCGAATGTCAAGACCACTTAATTGGCGAATTTTCTATTTTCGTTAATGCGAATTTTCGTGAGCGCTGGAATTTTTATGAACGAAATAATTCTTTAGATTGTATAGTTATAGAATTTCATAATGTGATACGATTTTATAATAATACCAATATAACATTAGAAAAGAGACGAACTTTCCATTTTTGTAACGTTTTATGAAATTTATAATACGGTACAAGCGATGTAGGTAGAAACTGTGGACACAAATCTAAAGGAATAAAAACGGAAAACACTATTCCACAAAAACATTTTTAATAACGAGTCAGATGTACATTTCGGGGGCTACGCTCTCTTCATCAATGCTTACGTCACGCGCGGTATTTCCGCCGCGGTTCTACGTTAGTGGAAACCGGCCTTTACCGTCTAGAGTTGAGGTGGATTCAACTTTACCGCGACGGTAGAATCCGCCAAGGTAGCGTCCGCCAATGAAATCAATACATTTTGTGTGACGTTGGCAAACTGTCCAAGATGGCGACGCATTTGGATAGTATCATTTTGAAGTTCAGCAATCTTAACTTGTCTCTACGTCCATTTTGGTTTATTTGCGAAGACTTAAAATACTACGTCCATTTTTTATGCGCCCATTATGGGGAAACGCTAAGCGATCGAGGAGACTCGGGATATACCGTAACTTGCCGCGATAGTGGGAACTGATCGGCGGATAATGGTTTACCGTTCCGCTTTCCGCGGTGGATAATGGGTTTGGTTTGATTTGGTTTGGTTTATTAGAATTTTTGGCGTCGACTACTAAGGTCATTTTGCACCTTTTACACAAGTTATATCTGTACGCAACCCGGGACAAACATCCACGGCGGGATTCGAATCCACGACCAGGTGAACTCGAGAAGTAGAAAGCCTACGCCCTAGCCCTCTTGGCCACGCGGTTAATGGGAGCAGGCCTTTAGATAACTCGACGGCCTTGCCCTCGTTTCACTCGCAAATAATAACGTCGGCCCCGAAAAATTTACGAAGATTACCGAATTAATTAATAAAATAAAATAATAAATTAAGGAAATGGTTATTAATTACTATAAATATTTTATTTAATCAAAATATAATAAATGCTCTAAGCTGTTCCATGTGAGCAACTCAACTGTAAAGCCACCTCGTCGATAGTCATACGTCTGTTGGCACGGATCATGTCTTCCACTTTCTTCATGGTAGCGTCACTGCGAAATTCTGTAGGACCTGGGCGAACAGTAAAATTGATGCTGGTTTGACAGCCACTGAAATGTTCCACCCTGTTGTAAACGGCTTTCTTGGATAAACATTTGTTACCGTAAACAGGTAACATTTCCTTGTGCACTTGTTCAGTAGATTTGCCCTGCGCTTAAAGAAATAGAATTACGGTCCCTTGTTCATCACGGGTACAATCAGCTAACACACCTGCCATCTTACCCACTTGACATTCGAATGACTCACCGCCGCACGAGAATGTGACTACGGGCACCGTTTCAATGTAGTGCTGCCACCTATACCGACACTTTCATAAAGAAACATTTCAATGACCGATATTGCAGTGTTTCACACTGCAGCAATTTGAAGATATTTCATTTTGCGACTTATACAGGGTGTTTTTGAATTGAGTACAGATTTTTTGGGAGATGATAGAAGAGGTCCTTAGAAGTATTTTTTGTCATATGAACATGGGGTCCCCGCAGCTCCGTTTACTTACAATACTGCATTGAACAATCAAATGACACCGGGACGCAGTGTGCGTTGGTAGGCCTAGATTATTTTATTTTTAACAATTAACACAAGCAGTCCACTGTATGACTTTTACAGTAATTGTTCGAAATGACCGCCATTTGCTTCATAGCACAATTCGCAACGCCTTATGATGGATTGATGTACGCGTGGAAACAGTTGATTTGCACGGTTGCTGATGTCACCTGCTGCCGCGACAACACGAGCCGCCAATTCTTCTTCGGTATCTACGGGTTCGGAGTACACCATTGATTTTATGCTTGTGTTAATTGTTAAAAATAAAATAATCTAGGCCTACCAACGCACACTGCGTGCCGGTGTCATTTGATTGTTCAATGCAGTATTGTAAGTAAACGGAGCTGCGGGGACCCCATGTTCATATGACAAAAAATACTTCTAAGGACCTCTTCTATCATCTCCCAAAAAATCTGTACTCAATTCAAAAACACCCTGTATATTGACTTACCCTCGTATGTCTATGTGTGCTCAATTTTTTTCGATTTCGAGGTTTATTTTGAATCAATTTTATTTTTTCGATTTCGTTTTGTAAGCTTTAGGTAAGTAAAATGTTTCAGTTTGCTGTGAATTTGTGAGATACAAGTTCAGATGGTTCCCTTGTAAGACGTCATTGTTGAAAATGCGCTTTCTGCAGTAACATATTTATCTTCTCCCCCCCTAACATTTGGTCAATGTGAATGATCGAACAAGAAGAACGCTTCCAAAAGCCACAACGGCAGTCAGTAATTACTGATGACTGCTAGTCTGTAGCCAAAACACCTGCAGAGGAACAGTATGATTTTCCATTGCCAAAATTTCATTTTCACTATTACTCAGAATCTATTGCAAGAATGATGCTTTCATTACGGATACCACAACAACCAGAAGCAATTTCATTCCCATTTAGTATTTAATACACTAAATTATTTCAGAAATAGTTATTTTCTTTCACAAAGCAAATAAAAATTTAAAATTTTTTACGCGTAGGTATATTAATTTGCCTTTTAAATATTTCTTAAATGTTTATTATTAGAAATTATTCCTTTTTTATTTTTAATAAATGATATATGATAAACAGGAGCATTTGTGATAGTCCCCCTTTTTTGAAAGCAAGTTAGAAATTCGTGGATCAGAATTTCAGATAATGTTAGTCTCGGTGAGGGGAGAAACTGCCTTCATTCTTATTGCCGACTTTTTTTCTTCACCACAAATTGTGATTTTTCAACGGGGGGTTCGATGCCTTCAGATGATACATGGCAAGGGCTTTATTAAAGCAAGAAGTGGGAGAAAGAGGATGATATTGTTCGCCGGCTAATATTTCGATAGGAAGTGGCGCCCTCCTTCCTCCACTAGGAGCTGGGCTCGGCGCTTTTATTATTAGATTGCATGTATCGGGCGGGTGCAAAGCCTCATAAATGTCAGTCTCCAATATTTCTATGTTAATATGTGATGAGAAATCGTGCCGGAAAAAATATGAAGTGAAAAAATTTTTCACGCGCTTGCTGCTCTTTTCTAGATTAGAATTCAAGTCCAAGCATTTTTTGTCAGTGTCCTTTATTCAATGAATTTCACTTGCTTTCATTTTATACTCTTATTTCTTTTCATGTTATTTTTTTGTTGGTGTTTTCACTGTTCATTTATTGAAAGCGTTAAGAAACTTGTGAAGAAAGAATACACTTCAGCGTTAACTGTGCTTACGTCATGATTTTCTTTCATGAAATTATAATGCACTTGTGTTGACTAAAGCAGCAAGTTAAATGTTTTTAGGAGTAGTTTTTTAATGACATAAAGATATGCGTCTAAAAATTTTTAAAGAGAAAAAATATTTCTTTATTATTTAAAAAAGAGTATTTAAAAAATATTCAAAAATTTCTAAAATTGAGCATTTTAACGTTACCCATAAAAAGAAAGCTAAATTAGAAGTATGAAAATAGATTTAGAAATACTATTTATTAGGAGGTTAAAATTGTTAAGAAATATTTACGTGGAAAATAATTAAATCTTGCATGTTTATTCTAAGAATTTTTACGTTTTATTAAAATAATTAAATGCATGTAAGCCTATCTAAATTTCTTATCTCCTAAAATATTTCATTCCTGCAGTTCTTCTTAAAGAAGCTGTCTGACATGAATGTAGTTATCGGTGATAAAGAGGAGAAAAGTTGGAAGTTCCAGCGGTCAAAATTTCGCTTTTACAACTTGGTTTTAAATGTAGCTTGATGTATTAGTAGCCGTAAGTACTCGTTCGTGAAGCAGATCTTTTCTATTTCCTCTTTCCCCCTTATTGGTTCCTTTCTCCCGAACAAAAATCCTTTGCGAATGGCCATTTGGTTGAAAGCAGGTTTTCTTTTTCTGCTTAGTGTTATTACTGCACCTTTCTCGCCTGTAGCATCTTCAATCTAAAAACATCAACGTTCTCTTTCACTTTCTTTCCCGTCCCTTTCTTTTTGAGGCTCTTTTTTTTTTTTTTCTTCTTCCTTTTCCTTTTTACTCGTTCTTGTCTGTTCTCCCCATCATGGGTCCATTCTTTCTATCTGTCTCTCCGGGATAGAAGCTGTATCATAGTGGCTGAATAACAAGCGTCCTTCCTCGGCCATCAGGTAGAGAATGTGGAACATCAAGCACTTTCTCCTGGCAAAAATTGGCTGCTCAGAAAGGTTGTTTGCACCATGATAGATCTTCATATCTCCTGGGAGTAATATTTTTCCAAAATAGTTTATAGGATAGATAGAAAGTTAGCGAGCCAGCGCTTCGAACGGTGCGATTCAGGTTCCGTCATAAACAGCAAGACAAGCCACGCTTCAACAGACATGAACAAGCCAATTTACACCTTTAACGTAGAGTTATAGAAGGCAGGCGCCAGTTTTACTCCCGTTTCCCATCCGCTTAGCGAACCTCACCAACATTGTCATCCTGTAACTCTTCGATAAGGAAGAAATGGAAGAGGAAAAAAAGAGAGAATGAGATGGGGGGGGGGGGGAATAAGACTGCCCTCCGCCAAACTGTTGTTCTTATAATCGTGAACTCTTTAATATTTCCCTTTCTCCTTCTATTATTTATGACATTCAAAGGAAAACGCCCGTATTTCTTTCCAATTCATTTTTTATGGATCCATTGAGCACTGATGACAATATTGCTTCCCTCCAAAATATGACAATTGAAAAATAGAAAAAAATGAGACCAAGCAGATTTTTTTTGTGTATAAATGCTAAAGGAGAACGGTGATTTAGGTGAATTTCTGAACCTCCTTTATTGAGAGTAAACAGAATGTCAATAAAGTTTTATTGTTTTATTCTTTTAAAAACGTTGAACTCTCTTCTTTAATTCAAATTTTGTAATAAATTACGTTAGCTACTAAAACAGCACTACCAATCTTCAATAACCCGCAATCCGTTTATTATATTTGAATACTTAGGCATAACGAAAATGTCTCGAAAATCCAATAGCAACAACACTGAATTAAAATTTCATTTGATTATGAATGTACGCGTGGAAGAATGCAATGAAAGTTGTACAAACATTATATCTCCATTCTCAACTCTTAATCAAAAATCAGTTTGGAGATGAGTCTCTATCTCATTCTAATGTGTATGATTGGTGAAATATTTTAAAGAAGGCCGGGTAAGAATGAAAATGAACCACATGTTCGCCTGCCAAAAGCCTCCATACAGTACAAGAACGGGTCAAGATTAAGGTTGTCAGTATTACCGGATTTCCTAATATCAGCAATATTGGTATTAAAAAAAATTCAAGAAATACATACAGTGAAACCTCGCAGTACGAGTTTACTTCGTTCCATGATCGAGCTCATAATACGATGTACTCGTCTCACAATTAATCCATTCCACTCAAAAAGAAACTACTTAAAATCACTTTTTATAGGTTTTAAAACAGAAAAAGTGCAGGAAGAAAAATGACAATTATAAAATCATTATTAAAAAAGAATGCAAAAGAAATGTGTAAACGCTTGTATGAAACTCGTTCGTACTGCGAATTTTTACTCGTACTGCAAGACAAAAATTCACACGAGCCTCGGCTCGTACAGCAAATTACTCGTACAATGGTACACTCGTACTCGAGGTTCCACTGCATTGAAATTTATTGCAATCACTATTACCGAGCATAAGTGGCATGGATTCGAATCAGCTCGATGGCTGATATCGCTAAGGTGCAGGCTTGTCGCTCTCCAGACCGGAGGATTCTAATGTCGTTGCTGGCATGGATGTTTGTACAGTGGAACCTCGCAAAATTTATTTAAAAAAAACCTCTTTAATATACAGCAAAACCTGTCTATAACGACCACGCAGGGACCAAGCAAAAATGGTCGTTAAGCTCAGGTGGTCGTTATATACAGGTTTAATAAGAAAATTACAAATTCACAACATAAACAAAAACAGATATGTTTATTTCTTTATAAAAGAATCTAAGTTACTTTCTTTGCACTTTCTTGTCTTCCTAGTGAAAATTGATTCTTCAAAACATTTTTCGAACTCATCCAGTGGTTTCCATGAAGTCTAACTGGTCGCCAGCAGGTAACGTGGTTGAACTAGTGTACTTTCCCGTTTATGCTTTTAGGCAGCTTTGATGATGATTATTCGAAACTGAAATTTCATTATTACGATTAAAAACATTTGATTATCCAGGCAAGTAAAGAGTTCGAATTTCTTGAATTTCGTCCACCATTTTGATTCCGCTAGAGCAGGTAGAGCCCGGCCTTGAAGTACGTTCTCTCTGTGGGCGCAGCGGTCGTTATTTTTAGACAAGATATTCGCAATCGCACTCGAACGGTTGCGACCGATCAGACTTTATGGAAGTACCCCTCCAATAATTTTTGAGCAACATTTGCGTCCCCGAAGACAGACATGACCTAGTTAACACTATCACTAGGCTAAAAGAACCCCGTTGTTACATTTTTGTATCTTCTGACTCTGACTGGTTGATTACAGAGAATAGTGTAGTGATGTAATTGGCAGTTAGGTTAGGATCTGACTGGTTGCGTAAGTGGTCGTTATAGACAGGTTTTTTAGTATAGGTTTAGATACAAACGGGAAAGAAACTGGCGATCGCTGGTCGTGTTAGACAGGTGGTAGTTAACTTAACAGATTTCCCGTGTAACTTTCTGCGGGACCAAGCAACAAAAGTGGTCGATATACAGCTGGTCGTTAGCATAGGTTTTACTGTATTGACACCCAACATACTCGGTTTGTGTAAAAAATTCTGAAAGTAAATTTTGAGATTGTTACAGGTGTTCAATGTTGCCACCCTTAATTACACGACATAAGTCAATGCGGTAGTCCAGTTCATCCCAAACATGGCCTAACATATCTTCATCAATTCCGGTAATTGCTGCAGTTACACGTTGTTTGAGTTCGTCTAAATATCTGAGGAAAGGGTGGGACGAAGATCCTATTCTTAACGCAAATCACAGAGTGTAAGGTCAGGACTTCGTGGTGGCTGCCGTGAGAGTGACACTTTGCTATCTGTTGCGCGACCAATCCAAATTTTCGTCTAAGCTCGCATTTTCTAATGCTTAAAAAATTAAGTCGTCACTATGTTTATGCAATTATGGTATCAACCAATTAATTAACATGTCGAAATACCGATCTTCTGCTTGAAAAAAGAAGGAACCGTAAACGTTTTTACGAGACAGCGCACAAAGAACATTAAGTTTTGGGAAATCCCGCATGTGTTCCACAGTTTGTGTAAGATTTTCAGTGCCCCAAATTCGAACATTCTGCTTTTTACTTTTGCTAGTGGAAAATTGCTTCATCACTAAAAATTAGACGGTCGATGAAATTCAACACAGAAGTCACGTCATCTGATCTTGTCATCTTCATTTAGACTTTGCAATAATTAGAGTTTGTATGGAATCATTTTCATTCGCTTTCTTAAAATTTTCCAAACCATCGATTAGGGGTTGTTTAACTCTATACTCGCACGTTTTGTTGGACTGCATTGGTACACTGCACGAATGCATTTCACGTTTTTCTCAGATATGAGTGGTCTTCCAGGGTTCTTACTTTGGACAAACAAATTGTTTCAAATTTCTTATACCAATCATAGATACTGTAGAATGATTAGTAGGCGGTGATTTGCCAAAACGTTGTACAGGTGTAATGGACTTTAAACTCTAATACATAAAAAGCTTTCTCCACTGTTTTGGCGACCATTTGTATTGCTTTTCCAAGTGACGGTTGACGCGTTTCTCACATTATCATCGACTGCTTTTGGAAATAACTTTCAGAAGTGTTACACAAATCCGAGTACGTGTATTTCTTTTATGTTCATCCTGTATTAATTTTTACTATTTCTAAGTGAACTCTCATTAGTTTGGAATAATAAAATGTCAATACTTTAACATTTTTGTTCTGTAGATAGAAAAACCTATAAGATATTGTACGAGCTCCCCTCAAAAAATGTTCATTTTATCATTACATAATTGTTTCTTTAACTTTCACAAAAAACATTTTATGGTATACAAAAGCGATTCACAATAAGTATAAAAATTTAGAACCATTTAATGATCTTGTTATTGTCATGAAATATTACAAAATGTAAAATTAAGTACTGAAAAGCACTTAACAAAATTGTCTTAAATTGGTGAGCACCGAAGCGTAACTTATTTAATAAAGTGTGTAATTTCTTTTAAAGAAATGCTTAAAAAAGGGAAGTTTTATGGTTGCAATAGAACTTGTTTTTGTGAAACTCCTATTAAAATTCCAATCGAAGTCTAATGATCAGAATAATTTGTTTCTGAAGATTAATTAAAATTTATAAATTCATAAAAACATTAATTGCAATCGGCGAAACGATCGAAGACCATTTTAATGGAGAGACGAATATAAAAGACACGCACTTTTAATATTTCATGATTAGTAAAATTTTTACTATCGGCTATTAAAATTTTATGTTGATATCAATCATGGATGTTTATCCCTCTTAACAAACAGCAATTTAGTTTAATGGCTATCGTTTTTATAGATATTCACGTTATTTCATTTCGTATTCAATAATTTTAACAATTATTTATCGATTATAATAAAATAATAAATAAATAATGAAGATAATAAGGTAATAAACGAAAGGAAAAAATCCACAAATTGGATTCGAACCAGGGACCACGAGCATCTAGCTCGTCGCCTCTACTAACTGGATCACTGTATATAGCAACGCTGTCTCTAAATGTCATAAATGACATGAAAACATTATTTTATAATCGCCAAAACTACTCCCCCTCCCCTCTGAAATTTGGGTCCTTACCAAAATTTCATCATTGGTGCGCTACTGTAAAAAAACCCAACTGTACTTTAATTATAATCTTCTGGTTTAGTTTTCACCTACTGGTCTGGTATGTGAAGAACATTGGGACCTTAGAATGTTCCTCGCACTTCTTTAAACTGCATACAACTAGACAAATGCAAATCCGAACGATATCTATCGGAGTCTGTTAAGGAGATATGACTTCACCATTGCTTTTCGACGTAATAATCGACACCAACATAAGAAATGTATTACTGGATAGTCAGGATATATACTATTAAGAAATACTGCCTCGTGACTGACCCCGACATCAGTGCCATTTTCGTAACACAAATAGCCACATCGCCCAGACAAATGTTCTGAAAATTAATGCAGACCAGTCTAAGGTGTTAGCAACTGACGGATCGCAAGCCACTGTCAACCTCGAGCAGGGCAGGATTTCAAGATTGATTGCTGGTACAAGCAGAAGAAAGCGTGCGTATATCATGCTCATAGAAAATACACAGCTCAACTGGAAAAGTATATTTTGTCTCCCTCAGATGGCGCTTTCCGAAAGAAAGTCGCAATCTTCTTATAGACCAAAATCGCCAATTTCGGAGATTGATCTTGCCTGTTCTCCTCTATGGCTCAAAACATGAACCTTGTTCAACCAGAACTGAACAAACTTCAGGTTTTCTAACTATGATGCCTGCAGCAAAACGGGGAATTTTGCTTCAAGACGCCATCAACAACAATACCGTTGGAAAAGATTTCTAAAGTAGTTTTCCGACGGCGAACAAAACGGCATTCATCTGAGGTTGATAAGACGACATGCGTTGTAAGGCACAAAACGTTTTTCACATCGACTCCTTTGGAAGCAACGACTCGTCCATGGAGAATGCAATGAAGTACCCCCAAAATAACATAGATTGAATAGGTGAGGAAAGACCTGAATAACCTGAAAAGGGAATCGATGTTAACCTAGCCAGGCAGTGACAAGACAAGACAATGTTGAGTTGCTTGGAGAAATTCAACTTCTTCATGGACTTTGTGTACCCACACAATAAGGGGGTCTTTCGTGTCGTCGAGCCCAAGTTGTGCAGAACTTGATTCGGGTAGCATTCAGGAGAGTTCAAGCGAATGGAATGGCCAGCTCGCTCCCCCAGACATGAAGCCCATTACGTTGTTGTAAATGGAAAATGGCTAAACGAAGGGAACTTCGGGATTTTGAGACAGGAGTAATAATCGGATACCATTATTTGAGGGCGTGTCTGTTCATTTCATATCTTCTTCCAAAGTAGATCTTCTTAAAGCAAAAACAATTACGTTTGGTATAAAACTATGATTTTATAAATAAAGATAAACCTGAATTTGATGAATTTTTATTCTGAGATATTTTGAATGCTATCGACAGTAGTAAATCCAAACAGAATCTATCGGAGTCCGCTAAGGAGATGTGACTTCATCACTGCTTTTCAACGTAGCAATCTACACCATTATAAAAATGTATTCCTGTATAGTCAAGAACGCCTCGTGACTGACTCCGATACCAGTGCCATTTTCGTAGATATAAATGCCCACATCGCCCACATCAGGATACACACAATTCAAGGATCATAGGTCACGATAAAACATTACAACAAACTAATGACTCTTGGACTACCAACAGCAAAGTACTAGTAGCAAGACCAATCCCACTAGTGGCCTGCGTGGACAAGATGAGGAAGCTTTAATTAAGTTGCTTAAAAACACAAAAACAATATTGAAAGGATTATAAGTATTATTAAGTAGTGGAAGAAGGAGTTTCTTATTGGTTTTAACATGTCCATCCGTCTATCGTCATTTCTTAGAAATTTTCGATATCCTTTTACGTATAAGATTGAAATTTGGTATGTTGGTTGCTATGGCTATGTTTACTTTATTCAGAAATGCTGTGGATAACGACATAATGACCAGGGAGAACACCTCTTGTCCATAATTAGAATTTTATTTCGCATATACGTATTTCGAACTCCTTGAGTTCATTATTCAATGCCAAGTAAGTATTTGGTAAATTAACAGCATGTAACCTCCTTCTTCTATAAATTGCTCTATAAACAGGAGGAACATTCATTATTATGAATCTTTGGCCTAATTGTCTCTGTAAGCCGGAGTTATGGGGCTGGTCCAAACGTACATGGTGGCCAGCATTATAAAGTTTTATTACCAAAAATCTATTACAGTTGCCGCTGTGTTGTTGGTCGCAAGAGAAAGACTAATTCAAGAAGATTTTTTCTTTCTTGTAGGCAGTGGCTAAGTTTCTATAATAGGCGTTGCAATCCGATTTTAGGGTTATCCGATTCTTTTCAATTTTCGAAACATTACGTTTGAGAAAATCCACTTTTTTGAGAATTTCTTATAAAAGAGGGGGATGAAAAGATAGGGTTTTACCTCACTTTTTAGTTCTTTATCTCCACGGTTTTGCCTCTCCTTTTTAACTACAATTTTTATTCACAACTTTTAAGTTCATTTTATCCGGAATTTTTTATGCCCTACTTTTTATCCCTCAATTTTTATCCCGCATTCTGCATATCCTTTTACCCCTTTTTATGCCCACGTTTTATCCCCAGTTTCATCTATATACTAAAACTCTTGCGTGTATTTATTTATTTATCTGTAATTCTATCTCCTCCTAGACGGTTTGAGCTAGCGACTTGAAATTTTCAGGGCAGGCTTATCAATAAAGGACCTGCTCTGTCGCCAAAAATTAGCCCCCTAAGACCCCCGCCTCCCCACTTTCTGGGGTTTTCATTTAAAATTATCTGCTTTTGCTTTCTAATTCCCCTCAACAGATGGCGCGGGCGGGCGAAGCCGCGGGTAACAACTAGTTCACTTATAAGGAGACAGATTTTCTTGAATTTAAGCTTCCATTACTTTTCTATACTTTCTTGAGTGGATTAGTTCATGTTCATAAGTATACTTAAATCTATTGAATATTAAAGGAATTGTGAATGTTCTTGATTTTAACAAGGAAAGTAGAGAGAAATTCAATCCTGATTGCAGGTTATTTTTTTATCTTAGTAATTGTCGTAGTATGATAAAAATCTCCAACAAGCATGACTAATTGCCAGCAATCTCTAGGGACGCGGCAGGGCGTCTTTGCGAAACGCTGCTTCTTAAGTGTGGATCGCGAAAAATATGTTATGTACTGTATGTACACGACAGATAAAAAATCTAAATACTTATATTTACCTATACTTCGGGAGGTGGGAGGGCGCAGAATATTTTCTTCTATGAGCTCGTGAATGTAATAACGTTTAGAAATACTGCTATAATCCAATAGACAAAAAGGATAGACAAAATAAACAAACAAAATAATAGACAAAATTTTTTTATTAATGTGTTTTACAGGTATTACATAAGTTAGTAATTTTTAGACTTACAGGATCTTGAATAACTGGACAAATATATTGAATTTTCCTATTAGGATTTATACTGTACATACAACAGACTTGCATGTTGTTTAAGTAGGGTTTTTCGGATAAAATTTTGAAATCCATTATTTTCTAAACTCTCATTGCGGAAGTACGAGGTGAATTCTTTTGAAATCAAAGTTCCTAACTCATTTCCATTTTGATATATTATTTTTACTGATATACTTATTCCTTAGGAAATATATTTTTTACACGAAATTTTCAAGAAACTTGCCTTCACTGTTGGTGTACATGTCTAAGTGGGAAGTCCATGAATTGGCCATTGAATGCAAAAATAGTGTAAGTCAGAAACTGGAGTTTTCAGACATTCAACATTTTAAGGGAAGTTCTATAAAGATTTTGATAAAGGACGGATGTAGGAGAGATAGACGAGACGCAAGAACCCTGGAATACAATAAATAATGGATATTAAAAAACAGAATAAAATAAAATAAAATGAAATAAAAAGTAAGAAATAAAAAAGATTTTGATAAGGAATAATAGCTTACTTTCTCTGTTAAAACTAGTCAGTCTCAACATCACTTTTACACAAAACAAATTGAACATGCTAGAAACTGATGTATGTCAGAAATGTTAAAAAAAAAAATTATTTACACCACTTTTGCTGTCGACGGCTCAATTAAATTCGCTTGATTTAGTCAAAGGAATTGAATTTCCCACACAAGGTAGATGAATTTCTTCAAGTTTGTGATGAATTTAAATCGTGTTACTCGTTTGGTCTTTGAATTTGTAGAACTCCTTGAGCTATTTTTACCCGTTCACACAATATAACATCCGATTTTATACTGTCTCATTTTGGAAAATGGCGATTCTAAGATTAGATATCACTAACACCAACAGGCAATTTCCGAAGTACGACAAGTAGTGTATAGTTAATAATTAAGAAGGAGCTTTACTTTATTATTACACACGTACATCTTAACTTTTTAAAAAAATAAGTTTGGAAAAGTAGTAATTGATTTAAGACGTTTTACAAAGTGTTGTTTCATCAGAATAATCCAGGGAAAACGATTTTAATTAGATACGAGTTGTTTTATCTCTCAAAAAATGCGAATTTCTTCGTTTTATGGATGTCCGGGTCTCAAGAACGCCCCCTCCCCTACCCCCATTACTTCGTGAGATCGGGGGTTTACTGTATTAAAACTCTGAAATAGATGCCATAAATAATTTTAATTATTTCTTTACTAATAAAAGGACGTTTGATGTGAAATCGATTCCCATCATTTCTGCTGTTTAAGCCTTCTTCGATTAGTATTTAAAATTTAAGTCGCTTGAATTTTATTGCGTTTGAATTCCTTTTAAATGGAATTGATCCTAAACAAATTAACTGCTATAATTCTACTTTAACTCATGGAACATTCGAAAAGATAATATTTTAAAATGCTTTTTAAGCTCTAAGCCATCATCAAAAAAATGTATTCTTTAAAAAATTATATTTTAAAGCGCCGAGCGTGTTATAAAACGATATTTGCATAACATTCGCAGCTTTAACTGTCCATAAAAACTACTTTAACTAATGGGGAGCGAGCAGTAGAGCAAAGAATGTGCTCACTACTTCTGAGTGTCCTTAAAAAATTTTTTATTGTCCACGTCCACAATAAAGCAAAGTGTTCTGCGTTAAGGGGCGCCTTAATTTTCGAGAGAGAGCTAAAGAGAGAGAAAGAGAGAGAAGGAAGCCGAAATCTACATAAATATCGACTGAAGATTTGCGCGAATTCTCAAAAAGGAGCGAAGGCTATTGATTCAAGTTCCAGTGGTTAATTTAATCAGCGTCCCGCGTTCTCCTCTTAAAATCGGTGTTGCTGTGGTCTTGAGTTTGACCTTCCAAGGTGACCCCAAGTGACCAAGCAAATGTTTTAAAAAGGAGAATTCAAATCTTTATTTGACGCTCAAGAATAAAAATTCCTCGAGTCTTGTTCCACAAAATTTTAAAAGTCCATTTATTAATGGCAATTAAATAAATTGCATTCGGATATTAAGAACATGTTTCTTGTTTTGCTATTTAAAACGCTAGAGAACGAAAACATCCCTTGTATGCTGTTTCTGAAAATTAAATTTTCTAGGAGGAAAAAAATTGCTAAATGTTGCTTGTATAATCTGAATATCTTAAAGGTTTTTCGAAGTCACGCCACAGTTTCTTAAGGTTTCTTAACGCTAAATCTTGTTTAAACATAATCTAAAATTTAATTTTTTATACTATTCTCCGTAAATCTTAGAAAATCGACGGTGAAATTGAAATTAAAAACAAAACAAAGGGAAAAGTATAATATCCGTTATCCTATTTTATAAAAGTTTTTATTAAATAATATAATAATCAAATTTCATTTTTCCAGGTTTCATTCTCTTTTATATTTCCTTTTAACTTAAAGCCATGTTCTTAAAATTGCTTTAAGCTGAGTGTTTTACCGTAGGTCCTCTTTAGTCCTTTTAGAAAGCCAAGGAAAAATATTCGTCCTCACTATTTAATAAGGATAGCACGAAGTTTAATGGAACTTTAACCATCCAATTAGTATGTAAATGAATTTCTTTAAAATCACGTGAAAGAAGGCCAGCTGATAATGAGTCGTCGTTATCGCCAGCAGCTGAAAATAAATATGCTATTGTTGTAATTAAAGCTTATGACTTGCTGTTGCTTTATCACGTGAGTTAAAACTGAAAATAACAGAATAGTTTCAGTGTTGCTATGCTAGGCAAACGTTGAAGAATAATGTTGTGGGGAAAACCAGCGATGTAATTAGCATTCCGGTGATATACTAGTTATGCGCTTCCCTGCTCCCCCAAGTTCGATCAGACGATTCTCTGAACTATACTCATGAAAGCCGCAAGAATGACAATCAATATCAAGTTCATATCTGAAGGGTATATTCTATATTACATGATCTAATATAGAGTCATTCACAAATACTTAATCAAGTAAATTACGTTAATACATGCCATGTGATTACTATATAGTCCTTAATATTTAACGGAACGGTGTATTAAAGAGAACTCTGGTATCTAGGAAAACTCGAAACTAACATCCGATAGCAGCATTATGAAGCAGGAAGTCTTCGACAACATAGAGCGAATATTTTTAAATGTCCTGAATTCGCCTTCAGTATTAATTAATCACAAAGCACGCATACAATCAAAAACTGGATTAGGGTTCGGTTTAATTAAGCCTCATATTTCTATATTAAATATGGATTGAAGTATAGGGAAACTTACTCATACAGGCGTTAACGGCCCAGTGAACCAACCTATTTTATTCAGGTGGTCTTCTTGGATATGTATAAAGTAAGATGGAAGTTTCATCTATCGTGTCCGAAAGTACCTCACCATAGGCAAAAATCTAATATTTCTGTTTCGTTTTGTCTGGACTGCAGAACTCTCCTGGACACTGGAATTCACCGAGGACCTGTTGAATGAGCTCCTCAGTGGCTATATTTGAATCCAGTGTACTTTTCATTCTGAGGATATCTAAAATCATGGGTGTACAGTTACGATGTGGCTCACTTACGCACCAGGATTGAGAACGAATGCCATGCCATAGACAATAATTATGGCCCCAATGTAGAGGGCAGTTTCAGGTTAAGCAGTGGATCTTTCGTGACCGTAGTAATTTTACTTGTTCAAGTTTCCAAAATTCAGTTGGCCATTGGGGCGGAGATCCACAAACCTGACCGAAAAACAAGAACATGACGTTCTCGATAAAAAAAAATATAAAAAACTTCTTGCAGTAAACCAAATAGTGAATTAAAATTGCTTCTTTGTAGTTTCTCAAATGAAGTAGCTCAAATGATCACATTTTAAGTATTCACTTAAAGCTACGAGATGACAATTACTAATAAGAGTCGTTGTTCTTTTTTTTCACCTGATAAGAATGTACTTCAACTCATAGTTACCTATGTAACATATGTGACTTCTTCTCATAAGGCAGTATACATGTTATATAGGGTAACTCACAATTCGCCAAGATGTGGCGAATTCATATCCTGTGAAGGAATGGTAAAGTTGGGCTTTAACAAAGACAGTACGCCATTTTAGTGGAAACAAGCCCTTCTTTATCAAAATAATGCTTGCGGCCATTACTCTGACAACCACATGTGAAAGTTTTAATTAGGCGTTCAAGAGACGATATCCATATCGCTTTCGGGTGAAGTTAAACAATGTTAATTCTGAAATGTAAGATTAAGGGAAAGTAGCACAAACCTCTTTTCCACAATAAAGATTTTAATACATCGAATGGTTTCCCTTTCTTAGTCGTTTTATCCACAGTATAGGAATTCACACCAAATGTAAGTTGTTTTTTTAACCAAGAATATTAACTATATGGAGAATAAGCATAGGTATAACTCCGTTAGATACCTTTTTCTGCAAGTTAAAATAAATTAGCCTCCAGCACTATGTAACTATTTATGAATTAGAAGAAAGAGACGGGGGCAAAGCTACCATTGTCTCTTGAAAGGAGAAGAGTAGAGGGAATCGAAAGAATAATCAGGATATAAAAATGTACTGTAGAAGGGAACATTAAATCTTGATTGTTATGTTGTTGCCCGCATGTAGGAAAGGCTTGAGAAAAATAGATATCTCTAGAACAACTAGAAGACGGTGTCATAGGATAATCCTTTAACTTATCTGGTATTAGATGTGAGGCTTAGTAGTAACAGGCTGCTTGTAAATTTTCACCAGGACCACTTTAACCACAGAACGTAATGTTATTTTGATATGTACAAGAGTTATAAATAAAGAAATAACAAACTTTAGTAAAAAAAGAAGTCAGAACAGAACGATAGAACGATGGTGCTTCGGAACGATGGAGGCGCCAATTGTCATCATTGCAGACACTTTGATTGTGTTCAGTAGAATAGGGGTGTTTATCTAATAGCGTCGTTAAATGTGGCTCATACTGTATTAAGTTTAAATCATTGATGAAAATAGGAAAGAAATAAAATTTAAAATTCAAAAAGTAAAATTTAACAGCACGATTCATGTGCTTAAGACGATATCATGGTGTGCTTGTGAATAAGTCGTGGTCCAAGGACAAATTCTGAGTACTGTCGACGTTTTCTTCACCACACTTCCAAACGGCCATAAAGCGCAAGTCAACACAGTTTGTGCGGGGTATTCAACCTTGACTGTTGCACGTTAAGGCACGTTAGCATATATTGGAAACAATAGAGAGTTTTGATCAGATGGATGTCAGTGGGAAGTATTGGAACATCCTTATTTTTAACGGACATGTCTTCATCTGACTACGATGACTAATTCTCACGGATGAAGAACCCCTCAGGAAATTGCAGTTTCGTGATATGCGATCCGTTCTCCAATTATCAAGGCGCTCCATCACTGTTGTTAACAGAAACCACTCGGCTGACAGAATCCTACTGCTTCCATAAATGGTACGCGGAAATGTCAAAATTTGTCAAATAAATTCATTTGCTCGTTAATAAATGTATTACTTTATTTATTACCCTCATAATATGACTCTGATATGCTTTGAGTTAAATGGAAGGGTGTGAGACCTTAAACAGTCTGGAATCTCTAAATACATACTGTATACTTTAAAATCTTTTGGAAAGAATTAAAAAAATTATATATCCGAACAATAAGAAATTCAAGCTGACTTTATAGGCCGGTTAGTTCTCTTTATTTTCTCTTCGTTGACGTTTCTGGAAACTTCAACTGCCTATCACACTTCACTCTTACAGTAGCTGCCAAATTGCATGTCTATCACAAGTATTTAAGTAAGATAATATTGATCTTCGTTTCCTTTGTAACGAACTACCCCGTTATGAGCGCACGCGAATGACATTAATTCTTAAATACTGATTTGAAATCTGACGGAGAATCCGATATATTATATACATGAAATAAAATTTTTGTTTTTAATTATAATTTTTTTCGGTGCTTAGCCCACAATTTTATAAGTTGATATTTAGTAAAGGAAATCCTCAACGGCTGAAATTCTGAAACTGAATTATTATTTTAAATATTAGAATTTGAAATAAATTCTTCCATTACCTTCAGACAAGAGGAGAGAAAAATTCGTAAAAAGCCTTCAGTATATATTTTATCATCGCCAGTTTTATGATTTGGACTTTCTTGTGGAGCGGCCGTTCTTAAAAACAATGAATATACTATTCGTGCCACAAAAACACATTTGTTCACGTAAAAATATCACTTTTTACTCTTATCCTTCCTCTCGGCCACAATCTGTTTATTTTTCTGTTTCTGTACTTCTTTTTCAGTCTCTCAACAAAGAGGATATAAAAACTCCCGAATTATTTGACTTTTATGGAATGACTCTCTGAGCGTCAGAAGAAGCAACTTTATAATCATAGCTATTACTAAAGATCTGAAAAGTTTCTTTCCATTCGGCTTTACTGTTTTCTTTATTATCAATAATTCTTAGTCTTGTGTTCTTTTGTTCATTATTTCAGTTGAATATATCTCTCGTTTAAAGCTTCGAAGCTTTATTTTTAAATATATTTCAATTTAAAATTAAATTATTTCAATTTTTAAGTAAATAATGATTTGGTTTATTAGAATTTTTGGCGTGGACTACGAATACTAAGATCATTTTGCGCCTTTTACACAAGTTATATCTGTACGCAGCCCGGGACAAACACAAACATCTATGCCCACGGCGGGATTCAAACCCACGACCAGGCGAGCTCGAGAACTAGAAAGCCTACGCCCTAGCCCTCTCGGCCTCCTGGCCGGCTTAAGTAAATGAGAGTGCATACATAAAACGTTTATTGCCTCCAGCTTTCTGGCAAAATGAGGATGCAGCACTTCAAACCAGTCGAATTCATTGCTTTGCATTGAACTCTCACGTTTTCATTAAAAATTCATTTTATGATTATCTCGACAGATTATGGACGATATCTAAATTCTAAACAAAACCAAAATCTGTGTTCATATAAAAGGTTAAATGATGTATGTCAAAAATCTACTTCAGGTGAGCCATCATCGCCCATTGGTTTTCATTCAAAATGGGAGAACGAAAGGATACGACGGCCGTCCCAAACAGAAGTGATTGTCAGTTTGCGCTTAGCAGGTGTTACTGAAGGAGAGGAGCAGCTGTCGATGGTTAAACGCAAGACTCCCTGGAGTATTTCACAAATGGAAAAAATGCTCATAAAACATACATAACCAGATGCAACTGCAGCCTGTAATGAAATGCTCATGTTCTGGTGACCATAACCAAAAATAATCTTTTTGAACCTTCATTTTCAAATGATCTCCAACATTAATTAATAAATGAGCTTAAAGTTCACTTACTATAGTGTATGGCCAACAATGTATATGAAAGCCACCCCTTCTCTTCGGTTTAAATTTAAACTTGTTGTCGAAATGGTTGTGGAAGGAGGCATTGGTTATAATTACGGTACTCATTTATGTCATTTGCTGTAATTAATGTTTTAATCTCATCTTCGGCTCTTTAATATTCGTCTAGAATATTATTGCAGGGGCTGATCTGGGAATGCCGGCCAGGTGGCCGAGAGGGCTAGAGCGTTGGCTTTCTAGTTCTCGAGTCTACCTGGTCTTGGTTTCGAATACCGCCGTGGGCATGGATGTTTCTGTTTGTCTCGGGCTGCGTACAGATATAACTTGTGTAAAAGGCGCAAAATGACTTAGTAGTCGACGCCAAAAATTCTAACTAACTGATCTGGGAATAAATTAAAAATCTTTTATATCTTTTCGGTGTCGAGAATGTTAAATAACCATTGGACCTATTGGAAATTTAACCTTTGCTTGGTCTTCCAAAAGGGACATACACAAACATCCATGCATTCCGCGACTCGCTTGTTTCTAGAGAGATGTATTCTGTGTCTTACTATTCTCAGCCACCGATTCGGCTATAAATTATAAATTGGGAATTAAATCATTGTATTCGATTTCATGCGTCGGTCTATCAGACAAGTATTTCATGAGATTAAAATCAGGACTTCTGAGTAGTGGGTTCGGTGTTTAGAGGGTGGCAGTCACTTGGTCTTTAGAACTATGAAAACATATGGCATGTGATATACCATTCGCTCGAAAGTGATGAGAAAGAAAAGAAGAAAGGTTCTTTTACGGTATATATTCTAAAAAATACCTTCGAGAAAATCAATTTGATTCCAATTTGACTCCTATGGATTTCTTTTTTGGGGTCATGTGAAGGATCCTGTGTATCAAACTCCTCCCAGAGACTTGGATGAGTTGAAAACGCGAACTCATTTCGCATGTACAAACATTTCTCGAACAACAATTACTAATGTATGCGAAAGCCAGGTATTACGATTTCAATTATGTATTCCTTCAGATGGTAACCAAATTGAACATTTTCTTGTGAAATAAAGAAATAAGTTAGGTAAAAATAATGAATAAGGGGTAAGCACTGTGTGTTCTACAAGTTTTTCATTGCCACTTTTGTTGTATCAAAAAGTACGTTATGTTTTGACGTGAGCATCTGATTGCCCATCCTCACTTTCCTAGAGCATTGTAGTAATAGATTTTTGACAATTTTAATATATTCGGGTGGATCACTTCCAAGTAAACACCCTGTATAGACTACTTCCCTCCCCTTTCCGCGCATCCATTTTACATATTATAATATTCTGGTATGATAATTGATATAGGGGTATACGGTAATATTACAAATTCCCATCTTGTGCTCGATAAAATTCGTTAGATCCTTAAGTTTTTTTACAGATATATTTAATTGGATTGATAAAATTATAAAACCGATTAAACAATGAATAATAAAATGTTATTTTAGCATTTTCTAATATTGAATCATGATTTAAATCAATAATCTTGTATTATAAAAATTAACTCGAATACCATAATCAAACACGAACTATAATGTAGTATAAGATCTGAAAATAGGAATGCATGTAACATTGGTTTTAGTTCCTGAAGAACGGTTCACTCAAATAAAAAGACAGATGGATAAATAATTAGGCAGATAGGTAGAAAATTGGGCCGAGAGTGTGAATGTGTTTGAGTGTGTTAGTGGATGGATGCGTATGTGGTGTGGATAGGTGGGCGCGTGTGAAAAGAAGGTGTGTAGGAGAGGGGAGTGGGATTGAAGCATTGGAGTCGAAATGCGAATTCACTGGTGTCGTGAAGAATGATTTCCTTTCATCCAATCGCAAGCAAGCGAAAAGTGTTTTAATTTTATGGAGCGGAAACAGGAAGTATTGAAAGGGGTTGAGGTTGGGAGGAAAGAAAAACGTTGAACAGCTCAAAGGTTCCAAAGAATTCCAGCATTAACACTGGAGTGGATAAACAGTGAATACCTAGCAAACCTATTCAATTTATTCAAACACTCCCGCGGTATTTATTCCGATTTTCTTTCTTTTGTGCTGCCTTCATCTTTGCTGCGGTGCTATACTTTTTCCATTCAAGCTGTATGTAATTCAGAAAGAAGCAATTCATTGAGGCTTGATATTTAATTAGATGAAAATGAGAATATTGATCAAAGATGATAATTAATATATATTTAATGATTTGAAATGACCAGCGAGATAAAGAGTTTTATTTTTAAAATTTCGTTATTTTTATAATTCCTCGTTTAAAAATACAAGATCTTATTGCAATACATTTTAATGAATCTCAAGCAAAAACCAACGGAAAAACAGTTAAATGTCGCACACCGAAATTTAATTGCACTTTTATATTAAATTTAATTTGATTTATCAAAATCTCTATAAAATTTTATATTCTTATCAAAGTAACCTAATTCAACTCCGTTTTTTGTTATTATTGCCCCTTAATATTAAATGAAATGATTGTCCGGACTAAGCAAACGTAGACTAATTGATTAATGAGCCAACATGCTTTTTAACATTTCGTCTTCATCAGGCTTATTCTATACAGGGTGATTTAGGATTCATTGTACAAAATTCTAGGGGTGATGGTATGGGTGATTCTAAGCAAAAAAGTTCATATGAACATGGGTCCGAATTTGAACGCTAACAGAGTTATGAACAGAAATAAAAATGCCGTCACCAAGATCAACTTGTTAATAACACTGGTTTTATAACATCTAGGATGATGAAATTTGGAGGAATAATAGGGTACATAAAGCTGTGTACACAGTTAAAATTTGATCGAATTTCAACAAGTAGTTTCCGAGTTACCCAGTCAACATGGTAACAGGCGCTGGTTAGTACTCACGTGTTAGCACTATTAAGATTTTGAATGCTAACTCTGAAACTACTTGTTGGAATTCGATCAAATTTTAACTGCGGACACAGTTTTACGTACCCTATTATTCTCCCAAATTTCATCATCTTAGATGTTATAAAACGTGAGTTATTAACATGTTGATCTTGGTGACGGCATTTTTATTTCTGTTCATATCTCTGTTGGAGTTCAAATTCGGTCCCATGTCAAGGTCTTTAGATAGTAGATGGTCATCCAACTCCACTGAAAAATGAAGCTAAAGTTTCTAGCTCCCGATAGGGGGTAAAATTGAAAAATGGCGCTGCATGTAGCGCCTCCCTATCGTGAGCTAGAAATTTTAGTTTCATTTTCAGTTTCAGTGCAGCCGGAATTATTGGTATAATACTGCCGAAATTGATGTATTCTGCATAATCTTAAAGAAATATTTGACAATCCAACTATTGAATGCATTACATAGCTCACTATTAATTTTGGGCATCAACTAAATAAATAAAATAACTTTACAAGTTAGGAAATTCAGATCACGCTAGGTGCCGCAAAGAGCGCAGAAAGTCCACAAGGTCTATAAAAGAAGGTCAGGACACGAAAATGGAGCCGCCATTTCGGTTCTAAATACGGCGTTTCCTATACAATTTTCATGTTAAATATAGGCGATTTTCGTACAAAAAAAATGCATTAAACAACCAAAATGAGACATTGAAGTGGAAGTTGTTATAATATTTGTAAAATATATCATTTAAAAGCCTCAACTCAAGAAACAGGAAGAACTAAAATATTTTAAAGTTATTAAAAGTTGAATCCAATGATTCATTGAAGTGAGTTAATTGAATAATTTCATGAATTTTAAAAACTTCAAGAAATTAACAACAAAAAAAAAAAAAAAAATCAAGAAAATTCACAAAATTACGGCTTAATAAGATTTCCAAATGAATTTAAAATTTCAAAATACACCAAAATTTTTTAAATCAATTTAGTCTAATAAAAATTTTAACATTAATGGCCTAATGACTATTTTGTCATATAGCCTTATAATTATTTAAACATAATTTTGATAAAATTAAATTTACAATTTTCAGTTTCGCGTTGAAAACATAACTTCACTTGTCATAATTTAAACTGTTAATAAATTAGGCCTGGAAATTATGACATAATTTAAGTTATATCAAGTTATGTTTCAACCAGAAACGGAAAATTGTAAATTACATTTCTTCAAAATTATGTCCAAATAATTTTCAGGCTGTATGTCAATATTGTTATTAGGCCATTAATGTTAAAATTGTTATTAAGCAAAAAATTTAAAATTTATTGGTGTATTAAGAATTTTATAATTCATTTTGAAATCTTATTAGAATGTCATTGTAATTTTTCTTGATGTAGTTTTTTTTTTAAATAATTTGTTGAAGTTTTAAAATTTTTGAAATTATTATTAAAAGTTTTTATGATGTGTTGAAAACTAAAGTTTGTAGATGAGTTTTAATGTTTTTAATTAAATACACGGGATCTTTTAAAACTAGTTTTAATTAGGTCTCTGGTAATATTTTCATCTCACAAAAATTTTCATATAAACATAAATTTTGCAATAAATTATATATACTGAAAATTTTACAATAAACAGAAAAATTGCAATAAATAATAAAACAGCAATTTTACAATAAATTATATAAATAAAATAAATTTGAAAACAGTGAAGAGTTAGTGAAATTTAAGAAGTGAAAATTTATGCGTTTATTCTCCTGTATCTGCAGAGATTCTCATAAAAGAACTCTTACTTCCATACATTGTTTTGCATGCATATTTTTCATTAAAATCCTCTGAGAAAATGTATAATCTGACTGACAGATACATAAATATTACTAATTCAGTGAAAATATTAGCTTTTAAGTTAAAGAATCCAATAGTAGTTTTTTAAAATTTCCCTTTTACATTTTCTTATTTAAGAGATATGCACTGTAATTAGTTTGGAATCATTAATTTCATTAGACTCTAATGATTAGAGGCTATTCGATTGCTGTGTCACTGCATGGTAGTTTAGAACCAAAATGGCCGCTGGCGCAAAGAATTGTGAGATCGTGTCCTGACCTTCTTTTATAGACCTTGAAAGTCCATTGCGACTATGCGGCTCCTAGCGTGAATTCCCTAGCTTCCCTTAACAATGGAAAATGACGGGAGTTGAACGACCATTTAATTCTATAGACCGTGCCCAGGTTCATACGAACTTTTTTTGCTTAGAATCACCCATACTATCACCCCTAGAAGTTTGTACAATGAATTCTGAATCACCCTTATATTAAAACGCAAAGCACTTTTTAAGAGCAAAATCGGCACTTCTGCGCATGCGCATCGTTCATTGTTATCGTCGTTAACTGTTGTATGTAATTGCTGTTAATTTGATCATCAATGGTAGCAAAGTTCTTGATTATGACGTCTTTGTGTAGAGGAATGTTTATGATCTTTTATCATTGTTTATGAAATCATTGTTTGCATCAAATTTTGGCAAATAAGTTCCATCTAGTTGTTATTATAGTGAATAAGTTATGATTCGAGGCAACGAGATAAGGCCTGGAAGCGTAAAAGTCACTTGACCAACTGGGCGCTAGTAACAATCCAACATTCATTCGCGGGGGAAATTCATTAGTTAAAAAATTACCCCCCCCCCCCTTGTGAGGGAGGGCTG